>OW445483.1:3056725-3342464 GCA_918226075.1 Microctonus brassicae
CATTAATTATCGGGAAACGTGCGAAAATAATTGAAAAAGAGAGAAAAAAATTTCAAATTGGTCTGCACTTAACTATTCTTCATCATATATTTCACCCTTTGTCTTTACTGTAGACATTCATGTATTATCACATGTGTTTTCCCTATCATAGATCCTATCTCCCTTGATTCGTACATCGCGGCATCATCAACAACAATATCAACTCCTGCAGAGAAATATAGATGAGCAACCAACATTTGGAATCTAAATCTGTCATAAACATATCAACCATTCGAATTTGAAAATTATGTTTCAGATATGCCTATATAAATCACAAATTTGTTGATTGCTTTAAAGAAAACTTACGATAATAATCTGACATGGCTGAAATTCATGAATTGACTGTACGTCACTACACTCAAAGTATGGGAAAGATGAAACTTATAGTGATGCAAGTAGACGAATTATTTCCAGTTTCATTTTTTCTTTAGATTCTTGTTTCATAACTACGAAAATGCATATTAGAAAACATGGAACAGTAGTTCATGGAACTGGATGAAAAATGAAAATGCATAAGAAACCACCTGTCTCTCCCTGCTTTGAACACAATTGCCCTTCAGTCTTGTTTGGGTGGGAAACTATTTATATGAAAATTCAATTTGCATCATGTGAACAACTTGTTATGACAATTTCATGATACGAATTTTATACACTGTATTCGAGTTTGAATATTCAAAAGTATTTTCAATCCAAGTTTTTTTTATTATATGTACACAAATTGATTCAGGAGATTGAGTAGATATTACGTATGGATAGATCAATGAAAGTATAGATGAAGTTCTATAACATTCTTTCGCGCAATTCATCAAATTCCAAATTGAAAGTTAATCATATTTAGAACAAATATGTCACGTGATTTCAACCACAGTTAAAATGTTCTTCACTAAAAATTGAGGAGCATGCACCCATGTTCATTCAGTCAATCTCAAATTTCATATCTCATTCCAGGATTCTCTATAGTTTCTGTAATGTACTCTTCAACTAAGTTTTCATCTCTTGTATCTAGATCAAATATAAGTAAGTAGAACAATGGTCAAACATTTTCCAATGATTGGAGATAAGTAGGGCTTTCGCTAGTCATGAAGCTTCATCCCAATTTTAACTTGAAACTTTCATTCATTGAAGAATCCAAAGATTTTTTTTTTTCAACTTCAATTTTTCGAATCATCATAAAGCTTGCTTGAAATAGGACACCCCATATAGCACCTATTTGAATTATCTACAATATCTACAACAATTCAACAAACGCTGGTCTGGGTTCGCTTACCAGAAGAACACCTCTCCACGCTTCTGACTGAGGTCAGGCATAATCACAGCGGAAAATGGATGGTTGACTCTCTCGTCCTTCTCAAGGCCAAGTTTACAGCGTAGGCTTCGTTGACTGATCGTCACACAACACAAGTTGGAAATTCTTTGATACTTGATTGCAGGTCAATACTGATTTTTGGTCGTCAATTACGCAGCTATTTCTTCACGATGTCTCCAAGAGAGTCTTTGACAAAAGGGAGAATAACACGCTAAAGTGATGCAATAATTTTTCGGTCATCGGCATATATATGCAAACCCAGCAGCGGAATCCCAGCCGCGTTTCATTGTCTCTTCTTCCATAAAATTGAAGTAGACTATAATGATTGGCCCTACGCATAGGCCCGCCTACCGCACGTAAAATGCATTGTCGATGCACTCTCATCATTTCATATTAAATTACCTTAACATTTATTTTATTTATTGCAACTGGCAACCATTAAACTAATTACTCGTTCCCGCAATATTCTATTACGCAAAATTTCATCATAATCATCATAATTACAAATATCATTGATAATTTGAAAGGAAAATACAAAACAAAACTCATATCGATTTCTAAGTCTCGCGTTAAGTAGAGAATAAGTCAATCTTCATCTCGCTTTCTTCTCTTCGCTTCGTTGTTCTTTTTTAGTTCATAGCATTGTCGAAGCCTATGACTCGTACTCCTCGCTCTCTCGCGTTGTCCTCTGGAGTCGCTGTTGAATTCACGCGTCATGCAGTTGTTATCCTCAGAAAAAAATATCATTTCGTATGTACGAAATAATTAAAATATATTTCCAGCTTCTTGACGCATGAAAGAATTGTTGATGTGTTGGTTCAACTCGCGATGCCGTAGTTCTCAATGGTCGAAGATAGTCAGGTATTTCCACAACGTCGCAACGTATATTTGGAAAAGTGATACAAATTTACTGCTTGATGTCAATAATAATTGTCATTTTCTGATATAAATTTGAGTGTCAGTGAAAGAAACTATTTTTAGTTATTTGAAAAATAGATTTAAAACAACAATTACGAATATCATAACCCGAAATTTTTCGATAGAATTTCCGGAAAATCACAATGAGTAAATAATAAAACAAAAAATACAACAAATTTGTTTAGTACATTTTACGATTTCTTATTTTTTTTCACCCTTCACAGATTCAATCATTGCAAGAAAGTTTCTTCTTCCTTTCTCACAGTTATCTTGTTTATATCTGGAGTTAGGATATCAATAAAAAAGCTGCGAACGAAAAAAATACTCGACTATCTCTTTGAAGTTGAACTAAAGCAAAAGTCGCTACCTCAAATCAATCGTTTCTACTTCTATTTTCATCTTTTATACTTAGAAGTCTCGACTCATTTCAAAGATAGCATAACACTGAACAATATTTCGTTAGTTGAACAATCTTTTGTATTTTCGTGATAGAGGTGATCGAATGGAGTCAACCGGTGTATGTAGTCAAAAATTCGATATAAAAATTAACCGAAATCAATCACAATCGTTCGATATTAACTTTCGTTCTCCCTTTTGCCTTAGAAGTCCTCACTTCTGAGAGGACGCTCTATCGCTACAAGACCCCTGAGCTCTTAATCTCCATACAGCAGGCGGGTTCGTAAGTCGTCTTTCAGAACACAAAATGCTACCACCGGTATCGGCACTATCCTGCTCTCCCATACCTTTTATTCCTCCATGTACATGCCAACCAACCATACACTTATCTCATCACGGTCGTTCTTCTCCTTCAAGGATAGAGTGTCGTAAATCTGAACTTTTCCATCCGTTCTGGACTAACATTGTCGTCATACGCTTGTTTGAAGCTAAATGCTTCATCGTTCGTCGTTTTTTGAAAAGCTTCTCGAGAATACACCATCTCCTTACCTATCTTTTTCGCTTTATCCCTCTTCTATGCATCACTTTTTTTTTACCGTTAATAACTTTCTATCCTCTTTCTTAGTGGCATAAAAATAATCTTATGTTTCTTCTTTCTCTTCCAGTTTTTTTTGTCGATATTACTTACAGATAATTTTTAAGATACAATAAAAACTGCTTTCATCATTTGGAGAGCTTAACTTTAGAATTTTTTTTCATACTTACATAAAAAGTATCAAATTTTTCAATTATTCCATATAATGTTAATTTCAAAGTAAATAACACATTTCCCTTGAGTAACCAAACTCAATTCAAACTTTTTAATGTTTTGAGCATGGTTGAAAATATATGTGATATGTGCAAGAGATATGAGCGCGGGTACCCGCTTGCAGATTGTAGTCAAAATAGCATTTGAATATTGCTAATGAAATAGATTATTTCAGATACGCACCAGGTCAATTTTTCCATTTGACCATTTGTGCTGTATCTACAGAAGAACGAAATAACGGGAGGAAAATTGCGATTAATCACATTGGCATATAATTTATTGCTGTATATTTTTTTCGGATTCTATTATCGAATAATAAGTTTCTATAAGATGTATATTTGAAAAATTGGAATATTATAATTAGTTCGATATATCCATTACGAACTGCTGATCTACGTTTTTCTTACTTTCCAAAACAAGTGTACCCACTTACACATTATCACATAACGACCAAATAATACATCTGCAAATAAATGTCGACAGTTTGTAACAAGTAACATTACGGTTGGTAGATATCGAGCACTTCTATGTGATGAAATTTACCCCTTAACAGAAACTCTCATTGATTTACTTTGACACTAGAATTCATATGGATATACTATGCTATCGTGAAGAAATAGAAGCTGCCCTATATTCATAATCTTGTGATTACAATTACACCGGTATATTGTTATCTGTTTAATTTACATTTTTCCAAATTTCATCATTGTAAGTGTGTATGTTACTCCAACAAATATATGAAACAAATGAACCCCTACACACATGCGTAGAAACATGAAGGGTTTTTCCTTAAGTACTATATATTCCTATATTATATAGAAGAATAACAGGAGAAGGTAATCAGTGAAAAGCACGAAAGAGAGTGCTAGAGGAAAAAACGATAAAAAGAGGTATAAACAAATGTATTTGCACGTACTTCCCGATCCAGCCTTACACGTGCATTTCAATCCAATTATTATACCAGCTTCCGAAATTTGACCATTAATTTCGTATGGTTCATTTTTTAGACTTGTCGTTTGCAAACAAAACGCAAGGATTTGGTAAACACCACTATCATCACTAATATTCACTTTAACACAATTTAATGTATGACCACGATCAATTATATTTTCTTCTTCAGCAAAATTTCTACTAGGAGGTGTAACAGAAGCAAATTTATAGATTTCTTGAATCGTTACACACATTTTTAATTCTTAAATAAATTTTTTGTCCAATAAAATACATGTGCTTCCATTCATCAGCTGACTCTACAATCCTACTTCACCTAGTACATTTCTTAACCACCAGGCGGCCATACATTAAGCCACGCATCTCCCAAGGATCCCGATAGGTTTTCGAAGTTCAATGTAGAAATGATAGGGCCGACGTGGACAATAGGATGTCTATTTAACTATTTGGAGTACTTTAGGACAAAAATTTCGATTCGGAACATAATTAGGATAGTTCGACTCATACATGTAAATAAATTTTCACACACAAATATGAATTCAATTAATATTATATGATTATTATTTTCAATCATTGAGACAGGAATCTCGAGAATCAATATAATTACTCACAGTTGGCTTCAATTTAATTGTTAATATCTTTATTTTGACAATTTCTCTAGTAATTGTTATTATATGAATATTTCCAATTAATTCCAGTTATAATTGACGATTCTCTTTACAATAGAGATATTCCTCAGTATGTTTGACTTGATATATTTCGTCTACAATTTCGACGATACTTTCATACTTTTATATTTTTTCACAATAATTTTATAATTTATTCGCGAATATAATTTTTCGAGCGTCGACTTTTGCATACTGGCTCACAGAGTTGACGTGAAGTTACATTTTGTCTATCACCCGATCGTAGGTCTGTTGTCTCTTGGACTTGGTATCACGTGATTATCGTGCGTTGACAAGTTGGGATAGGTCTTAATTTGATGGCAATGCGTTTACTCGATGCAGTTCTTATCGACATCTCACATCCTTGTTTATAGTGTTCGACTTCAATCTAGGCGAATCCTTCTCGCTTGCTTTCATTTGTCAGTTATGTCGTTATCTGGAATAATTTTACTTTCGGCGATATTCGCCGAAATATTAGTTCCTTTTCAATTAGTTTCTCTACATTATAATTGATTTTCTAATTAATAATTTCGTCAATTTGATTTCATACAATAATTCATAATGTTGTAGAATATTTTATTTCGATAATTGACGCCCGAAAATTACATCCGAGCGTTATGGGAAAAGTTGACAAAATTTCCTGTCACAGAGTACTGTAGATTATACTGAAGAAACACTCGCAAAACAGTAATCAATAATTTCACATGATTTTTTGTGGCTGGTTTTGTTACAGCATCGAGAAAACGTTAAGTGTGTGGTTATACTCAACTTAAGTTCTATTTAATTTTCTTTCCGAGACAAAATTTTTATTTTATTTCAAATCTCGTTATTATTATTTGATGAAATTCTGTGAGAGCAAGCGAAGTTGTCCAGAAACTTTTGAATTCTGAATGCAAAGCCACCTCAACGTATACCATCAAATGTTTGATTATCACCAGGTTTTACCCTGCATGACATAAGGAAGGATCTAAGAATAAACTTTCTTTAGGCTTTCATAATTCTATGTACATCTCGCTTTCATTCAATCGTTCTCTTCAACGTCCGTACATTTTACTTCATTCTACTATCGCGAAGCCATTTTGTCACTCGCAACTCGCATCTCTTCATAATTTTCATGCAATAGTCTGTCTCCATTATCACTGTTTCTGACTCTGTGGTAATTTGTGTAATTCTATCACGCATGCTGCTGTGCAACTGATGCACACATCGTGTAATTCATTATGGTGCGACTTGGAGTGGTTATGTGGTTGTGTGAATCTATCACGGTCATGTACCTATATTATTGCGCACTGTCCAAGGTCCCAACTGATATCTACTGCATTTTCACGTTCGAAGTCCATTTTCAGAAAAATTATCTTCACTGTTCGTTATAGTCTTACAACCACTACTATGAATCGGTCAAAGTGGTCACTGAGCTAATGAATGAGCATGATATACAATTATATGCACATTATGTATGGAAAAAAATAATATCACATACATATAAATTTTTCTTTCCACAGTGCTACATCTAATCAAATTAGGAGAAAAAGTTGTATCCATACATTTCCAATAAGTTTTTAGGCAGATAAAAAAAAAGAAAAAAAAATATTGGAGATTTAAGCCTCCGACTATCCAAACAGTTTGAAAATAAGAGACCTCAAATCATTTTAGACTCGTACAGACACTCAATCAACATAAATGGAACATTATGACATTGGCCGGCCTCATGATACAAAAGAGCATTCGATAAGTTCAGCACAAATCAAGCAATGTAGACGAGAACCGAATTTCAATGGTGATTCTAGAATAGAAATACAAGAAAATATCATTAGAAACCGAAATAACATGTGGGGAGTATACAATGCGCTGACCAGATCCAGATTGTTGATTTTGTAAGTGCAAGAATGGAATAAAAAATCGAATTAATTTCTCTAACGGCCAGATGCATAAATAAGTTTTTAATTTATGACAAAAATTATCATATAACTTCGATTTAATTTGAGTTAATTTTTTTCAATTCTCCTTTGTGATTATAAATCTATAAGTGATCTCTTTCAACCTCCTATGTTTTCTTTCCTTCTATGTCATCTCATGGAACACCATTGTGCACCACTGCACATATTGCACATGAAGAAGTCTAAAAATATTGGGAATTCGCTGATTATTTTTACACTTCTCGGAGACTTAAACTTGGGGAAATTAACAAAAGAGGGAAAATTTTAATTGATATTACAAAGTGTGAACAATTAATTTTTTCTTACTCATGAAATGAAATAAGTGCTCATTTAATATAATAGCAGATCGTATTTAGAGAATATTGAAAAAAAGACAGGCATAAATACATGTGAACATGTCTGCAGGGCATATATATGCGTGTCGATACTGTATGCTTCTATATGCGTATCGCTACCCTGATTTTGGTCGTTCGTATCGATCGGTTTACATTGTACACAGTTTCCATCTATACCAGCAAGCATATAAACACGATGTATATGTATTAGATAATTTTTATATAGATACGAGATGAGATGGAGTGGGTGAAGTTCCATTAACAGGGAGATACAATAGATCTTCGGTTTACCGCAAAATGCAACTAGTACTAAGCCGAGAACCTCAACAGCGGAATTCGAATCGATCCTCAGCCGGCCAACTTAGTGATATATCTATGTCTGATAACTCAATTTCATGATTATTTCTAACTGCACTTCAGTTCATTTCGACCGATGAGAAAATTCAAGGAGTTCTTATCTAGTTTTCATAAGTTTTACAGCCCAAATAATTCAAACGTCGAGAATCTGATTAAAGTGTTCACATCGCGAATCTATTTGAAGGAGAGTTTTCGTTTCTGAGAATACTTTTACAACAAAATGCTATTCGCATGTACTTGGTGCATTTTTTCATATATGAATGAATTACGTACAATCATACATGTTCAAATTTAATTGAACCTATACTTGAGGATTATAACAGCTTATATGATCATATATGAGCATCCCATGATCCTTAGATAAGGGTTTTCATACCATATATGATTTTATATAACTAATTTTAATAGTATGTGATTATAAGCGCTCATACATAAAACCAATATAACGCATCGCATGATTGTATTTGATAATGAGGTCATATAAGATGATACAATGCATCATTCAGCTTCAATGTATGATTACGTATGATAATTTAGGAGGAAATAAAATCTCACTAGACTTCATAGAGTTATCGTCCATATATTCAAATACGATCAGATGAAAACCATTTGTCATGTGACATGAACTGCTTGTTATTAATTATTGCTGTACTAATCAAAGGGAATATATCTATTGTGGAAGTAAATAGATATGAAGTCATGGAGCATAATGCTGTAAGGTCTTGCTTCAATCACACAAAAGATAATTGATGGCACAAACTATAAAACGTTTAATAATTAAATATCAATGATAAATTTTCATAAACTGCGATTAACCTGCACTTTTCCTGAATTCGTTCATATATTGGCATATATGATTTTTTCGATCTGCCCAACAATATTTCGATACATCATTTTATATCATCATATATGACTGAATATAATCATATCTGATCACATATTATTATGATTGACCATATGCGGACAATTTTCATACAGGATCATACAAAATCAATTAATGTATGAGTAAATGTAAATATGTATAAGAAAATCAAATATTTTTTCACGAGTATCACATGATTATTATGTGATATTTCATAATAATTACGTTTTCTATGCAAATAAGGAGCTTTATCAACAACATATCATTCAGTATACAACATTTTTTACTATCATAATTAAAATTTTTTCGAAATATTAGTTATAATTGTATGTAACATTATTCTATTTTTATAATAATTTAATTAGGAATAATGTAAATGATCAATATTCCAATTTTATTTCAATTTACAAATTTCATGAATTCTACAATATTTCATTTACATATTCATTTAAACTCATATTCTTTCATTCAGATATTTATTATGAACCAGGTTTATTCATTTCGTCAATAACCTCAAATTGAACAAGATGATATTCGTGTGAACGTTCAAATCGTGTGATATTATGTATTTTGTGTACTATGCGAGTCAGTTTTATGGAATTTCATGATTGTCAGACCTGAAGTATCGCATTCATTGACTATTTTTATGAAAATAAGAAAAAGTCACAAATGGAATATTGTGATAGTCATAATCTCTATCAATATCGAATCACTTGATTTACATCTTGATTAGAAGAAAATATTTGATTTATAGCATATATTTATAAATAATTTTCTCTCAAATGAAATATTTCTCAGAATATGATGAACACCCAGCTTCTATTCTTAAAATTAATCGTACAGTACAACGGTGACTTTCACATGGCGTAACTTTGAAGGCATGTTTTCAACACAAGTCACTACCGTGACTTTTCATAATTTAAACCTTACATATATTCCGGTAGTAATATACATATTGAAATAGAAAAAAGACGAGAAAATTAAGGAAAACAATTGGTCTTTTTATTTTCATTGAGAATCCAATTTCATGAAATAGACATCTGCCAAAGAACTTGCACTGAATGAAATATCCATATATATATGTGAAAAAAAGTAGTAGATGGACCATGAAAACTAGAAGATTATGAAATGCCAATAAAGATCTTGAAAGCCACGATTCTTGGCTCGGAAAGGTTCGAGTCCAATTTGTCGCATAACTCGACGACTGACCAGCCTTCTCTTTCATCATGTTTTTCGCCCATTTTCGTTCTTTACTTGAATAAGCCTGAAAGATTGCTATTACAAAGAGAGAAAGGGGCAGCAAGTAAATTATTCTTGATTCGAGACGTTCCTCGGGCCAGCTTTTGCAGTACAAAACGAAGTCAATCGTTTTCTTTCATCGACTTCACTTCATACCGCCATTTGTGTTTTCACTTTTTCCTACTCCCAGTGTCCCCCTAGTCCCTACCATCGCCGTTTGTATAACACTGGAACTGTCGATCGATTCATCGAGAATTCCACGTTATTTTTATCGTACTCTCCCTATCATATTATCGGTTCCTCAGTATATATATTTCTCGTACTATCTCACTTCCAATTTAAAATCCGGTTAATTCTGACTCACTGCGTCCAGTCAAAACTTCGATTTGAAAGTTACCGCGTCAATCTTATGTAGCAAAGAAATTTAGATAAATGTTCAAATTGGAAATTGACGATTTAAATTAATTTGCTTTCATATCCAGCCAATTTTCTTTCTTTTTTATTTTTTACAGCATACCACACTTTTTGTGCTACTTTTAGTTTATGAAGTAAAGTCTCCAAATGATAGTTAAGAAAACTTGCTTAAAAAAATGGCGGTCAATAAAGGTGACTGTTATTGAGAGCAAGTCAAAAAAATTAATTACAAAGTTCAGAACATTTCAAAAATTAGCGTATTCAGGAGTGACTGCTTTTGAACGGAGACGCCCATCATGGAGGTTTCATTGTATATGTACGTATTTTAAACACATAATTTGTATTGATTTTCTCTTGACACTTCAAATTTTGTAATAGGAATACACAAAAAATATTTTTCAATTCAATATTAATTGAAATCTCCGAGTCAAAAAATATGTCTTTATTTCTACTGTTAAAAGTCTTTTTTCTTTCAAGAAATCAATTTACCGAGAATTTCTCAACTTTTATTGTTTATCAAGTAAACCTTCATGAATTAAATACCTCAGAAGTATTGAAATATGACTTGGTTTTGAATTAACAGACCAAGGCATGCTTAATTTTAATGCACTATGTCACGAAGCAAATGAGTTTCATTCTTCTTCTTCGGAAAATGAATATAATTTAGTTACAATTGTCCATTCCTCAATTACCAATGATGGAGGCAATATGAAGATAATTATCTCATCAATGGAAAAGTATGTTGTGTTTTTAATAAAGTATTAAATAGAGGATCATTTACTACGAGGGAATAAATTGGAATAGTGTGCATATACCGTTATCATCATTGAAAAAGAATTTTGCTGAATGTTACAAAAACTTAATAATTCGAATCGTGACTGTTTGAATTTAAATACATTGCAATTGTTTGACGTAATAACTGATAAAGTGATGAGTGCATGTATTTTATTTCATTGTGAATTCATCAATATGACACGAATAACAGTATGAATTCCAGAAATTTTATACATTATCATTTTATTTTAATACAGTTTGATCATGAATTTTATAGTGAAATATTTCATTTGAAAATAGTATATTGTGCAATGAACAAATAATCGAGTGATTTTTTAACCTCCCTCTGTCGTCAAGTTATTTTTTACTGGAGATAAGATATAACGTCAATTGTTCCGTCAGTATAGAAAACAGACGTATAACGCCACAAATGACATCAGAAAAGTCGCCATTCTCGTGCACGTGTAACTGAGAAAAATATATGTTCTCGATTATAAATAAACTCCATATTTACCTGACTATATATTATTCACTTTCCTCATGATCCTACATTATTATAGTTGAATTTATTGTACCAAATTTCACTGTATATTTCTACTACATTATATTTAACATCATGAAGATGCGTTTCACAAAACTTGAATGAAACAAATTATTAACATGATCACTATTAAAACCTTGATTAATTTAATTAATATCCATGTCAATATTTCTATAGTAAGGTATATAAATACAATATGCCCACCCTAAGTGATTTTTTTTTTTTTTTCAAAGTAATGCTTAATAATAAGCAATAACAATTATTTCATTATTAAGTTCCACATGTTTAAAAGCCAAATAAAAATAATTGTCGCGAAAAATAAGTCAGAAATGTTGTTCACCAAATTTAAAAAAAAAATGTGTCTTTGGCCATATTGCTAATACGGTGTTGATAATATGGTCATATACGAAAAAATTGATTTGTTTCAGGTTACAAGAGAAATATTTATTTTTAACTTGGTAAGTACATTGAAAAGATATAATAGGAACTGTTATTCACATAATGGACACATAAAACTGCCTTTCATTTGTTTAGTTTGGCCCACACATTCTTTATGAACATATTTTGGCATTTTCTAGGTCTTCTTGTGCCCACTCTCACTCCAAATGCCCCGATTTCTCACGCTACTAGTCATATCTGTAGTAATTCACACTAATAAACAATTAGCTGGCAATACTTACATGTGCATAGGGCGATCTCGGTGTGGTGGGCATATTGCTCGATATGAAGTAAAATTTGATTATGTTACAATTTTTGATAAGGTTTTACCTTAAATCGATCACTTCCCACCACAATGTAAGCTCCAATACTCATGAATGGAACACAAGATAGAGCAATTTTCCAATACTCTTTTTCACCGCTTGATAATAACAAACATAAGGTGTAAATATTAGAACGACGTGTTCAAAAACCGGCTCGTAGCATCTGCAATTGTTAAGCGCTGGCTACTGACTGAATTACCGACTGAAATACAAGAATAGATCAACTACGAGCTGTGCGTATGATATTCGCCGTCGTTTGAATTGAAATAACTGAATTACATCAGATCATGGCCATATTGCAAACATGCGCATATTGTATTCACCTACCTTATTTAGTGAAAAATATAACCACAAGTTTTCAATAAATATGAATTTTCGTTTGTCATCGTTGCGCATCGTTTTATTTACGACCCATAGGGTATTTATATTATAATTGATTATAATATGATAGTTTCACGACATAATTTATAAGCATATGACCGTGTGATTTTATCAGATCTACTACAGTCATTATTGCATTATTTCATCACTAATTTTTCATCGTCTTTTTCACGTTATTTTCACGTTTTCGTGTTACTAATATCAAGTCGACTAGAATATGAACAAGACACATTACACCTCACTTCCGTCTGTCGAGCAGATCATAGATTTTTGTTGACGACTAAAAGTTTTTGGATGAACTGTTATCATTTCTTATCCAATAAAACCGACAAATACAAGCAATTTTATATTTTTAATAATTTTTTCTGCATTTATTCTAAACCAAGTGCCAAAGATGAACAAATTTTGAATCAGGAATAGAATTTATATAAATCTATTGATATACAAAATTCCGCTTCTTTTTCATCATCCCTATTTCACGACCATGCCTCCTTAAGTATAATTTTTGGTACTAAGTGAAGCAAGCAGGAGCAGAGTTTAAAAATATGTTGTATGCATTCCATCTGAGAAAATGAAACTTGTTACAAACTTAATTTGACAAGTCAAAAGCAAGTTGTGTATGATTTGACAAATCAAGCCAAAACTACGATATATTTTCCGACTCGAGAGCAAGAAAAAAGAACGAGAAAAAAAAACCATTTATACTTTTTCTCAGAGTGAAAGATAGGAAGTTTTTTAGAGGGGTTCATTGACTCAACATCGATCCTGCCGACTACGAGAATAGAGGCAAAAAGTAATGGAAGAAATTCACGTGGAGGGGATGAAAAAAAGTATGGCGTTCAATACGCATTGGCACTCACACCATCCCGGGCTCGGACCAATCCCACATCGGAATGAGTTTAAAATCAACGAGCAATCCAGAAAAGTATACCTCGGGAAAGGCGTCAAAGTTTTTTCTCATGAAGTTAGACATTTCTAGAAAGCTTCACTTGTGCGAACTAGAAAAAGAAAAAAGTGAGAAGTGGAAAGGGTTAAACATATCCTTTGAGAAAATAATATTAGGAGGTTCACATGGGTATGATTGTACTGGTGATGATAGGTAACGCGGCCGAATATTTTCCCCGTCATGAAGAAAGGAATCTCATTAATTTGTCAGTCGCTTTCGTCGTGGGATGACGTCAAAACTTTTTTCCACATCGGAATGCTGGGATCGCTCTTCTCTTAGATTATTGCCCTCTCGGCATAAAATATTCGTGAAGAATAGGGTGACTTGTCCGAAGGGTTGAAAAATCAGAGATTCATCGAAATTCTCAAGTGACAGCCATTCAGTATTGGGTGTGCAAGACCAACCTCTACTTTACCCAGTGAGGAAAAATCAAAATTTCATGTAGAAAAAAGTAATCTACGAATTCCTTCGCATGGAATTCATTGAAAATCTGTTGATTCTTGATTTTGTATTTTGTCGAAATGTATTTTAATGAATGGCCATAAATAAAAATATTGGTCATGAACGCGACTGGATGAAACAAAAAGAAAAAATTGTAAGTAAAGCATCGAAATAGTTGATCTTAATTAATTTATGAATAATATTTTTGATATTTATGTGAATGACACTATCAAGATAAAAATATAAAATCCAACATCCAATATCTCTGAATACATCATTTCTCAAGCATTCGCAGAACAATTATCTATTTTTTTTCTCGCTATTCCACAATGTACTCTCCCAAATTCAAATAAATCGCCGAATAGAACTCAGCTTGAATCAGTCGACCTGAAAGTTTACTCTGACTTGCATAAACCACATGAAACGGATTGCTTCACCTCCGTATTTTTGCTGACATACAGGAACATCAAGAGAGCAACAGCAGCGAAGTTTTTTATTCAACAATAACTGTCGACTCAAATACTTTGACATTTTCGTAGATGATCGCGCTTGATCAAATAATTATAAATGCATTCACACAATGAAAAAATCTTTTTTAGTAAGGTATAGGAAGAACAAACCAATAATGCATTGAACTCATTTCTACATTTTTCAGATAACCTGATCATTTATTATTCACATCATTCGAAAAATAACAGGATGAGTGAAATTAAATAGTAATAAACACCTCTACTAATATTTTGTTTTACATTTAATAAACAAAAAACTTTGCAAGATTTGTAGACGCAGATAACACAGTATAATCAGAAACCTCTGACGTCAAATTTCGAAATCATCAAATTAAAAAAAAAATTGAACATAGTTGACTGCATAGATATGAATATTACACTTATATTCTATTACAAAGACTATTTGTATGGGCCAAATTAATCAACAATTGTCCCAATAACATAATTCCTTCATAGAAATAATTCGACTAGTTTTTGAATTTAGAGCTGAATAAATATCATAAAAGCAATATTTAACAAAAATATTCGATTCGGAAACTAAAATAAAGTGAAGCAGAGGAAGAAGGAATGAAAACCACAAAGAACTTTCAATTATAATGAGCAGGAACATTATTGTCAGGATGACATGATTCAATTAATAGAATACTGCACGTGCACGCTGTTTGATTCATAGCTTAAACATTGAGGGGCCTATTAATAATTTATATCTAGCAAAGTACCTTCACATCATTAATGATTGTAATGTAATCAACTTTGAATATTTGCCAATAAATTTTTTATTCAACAATAATTTTACTGACGCGTATGATGGAGGAATGAGAAATGAATTACTTTCAGCAGCATGGCTGATCAATGGCGGACTACTACTACTACTACTACTACTAACGTGCAAAAATGCAGCCATGCCATTCCGTGTTCAATTTAAATGTTTTATGAAGCTATATCACTCAAAAATAACCATCAACCGGTGGTTGAATTTAAAAAAAAAAAATGTCTGTGACAAGTGTCATAACGAACTGAAATGTAATGATCTCGCTCTCAAAAATTCAGAATTTCTCCACCCCATGTGCACGTTTGTTCGTTCAATCCCCACCATCGGCTTGTACGGTCCCAATAGCCACAGCACCCACAGCCTATGTATTTCCAGTGTGGAAAGGGAAACATTGCTAGTGCGCAGGCGTCATGATGCTGTATAATATGTATATCTACATGACGATGAAGAATCTAACGATCACTCGAGTTCAGTGTTTTTACCCCATCAAAAAAGTGCCTAACGCGCCGATAGAAGTTTTCACTTAAAAAATTCTGTTCATTCATATAAATTTATATATTATATTTTTTAGGATATCTTGAATAAATAGTCATTTCCTATTAAACTAATGTAATTGAATAATATATATTTAGGTATGATATACTCATTATTGCTATTATTATTGAGTAATTCATATTTATTATATCTTTATATTGTAAAATATGACGGAAAATTTTCTTGAATGTTTCAGAAAATAAAATACTTCAAATCGTGACTACTCAGGAAAAAAATATCAATCAGTACTTATATTTATTTTCAACGTAATTTCCTCAATGTATACATTGATATACTATAGTACGATAAACATTATGAAAGCTAAAAATTTTCTTTCAATTCACTTTAATTAAAAGTACCAGTCACAACAGATTGATAGCAACAATGTTAGAATTTTATTAATATGGCTCTTGTGTGAAGCTGAATGCACTTCGAGTGGTGTACTTAAAGACGTTTTTGGTGTAGAAAAGTTAACGATGAACTTTTGTTGAAAATTTGTGCGTAGATTAATTATAATATTAAAAAGGCACATACAAAATCTCAAAGACCTGGGTGGCCTGTGGGCAGAAATATAAACAATTAAAGTTGAACAATTTTAACATTGTGCCTTACGGAGAATCTCAGTAAATCTCTTATGATTCGGAATTAAACGATGAACTTTTAATAAAAATTTTACAGTTGATAGAAAAAAAATCAACGAATATTTTCCCGTCGGAAAAAATTTCAAAAATGAGCTGTGAGAGTTGCAATAAATATATTACGTGTCGAAAACGTGATTCTTCTATGTAGAGAAAGAAATCTGGCGACGCTGTACGCCATTATATATGAAGTTACTTTCGCACGACGTAACCTTCAATTTGAATTTGTTTGGTAAACATATATATTTCCAAATAAAAAAAAAAATAATTTAAAAATAACTTCTAAATTCATGAGGATTGAAAACGCGACGTCCTTCCAGTTTTATCAATTTGTTTGCTTTTTCTTTTAGGTTAGAGATTTATACTTCTTTCTTTTTTTTTACTTGTAGTTTTTGACCTAACGTCTTCTGTTTTAATCTAAGGTTATATACTTTTTCAGTCACAAGCCTATACCTTTCCAATAAAATCTGTTTTTAGCTTTATCCATTATTTTGCAATACTTTGTTTTCTTGCCAGTTCACACAAATGATATAACTTCAAAATGCTCTCACTCACTCTACCGGCAGTTTGCGTAGCGCTTGCGCGGGCAGCCGGCTGCTTGCAATGCGACGTTGCCAGATATAATATCGCAAATGAATATAACATGATTTTCATCAAGAATATATATATATGCAACCCCAGAAACGTCCTTAACTACTTAAATCAAAAGCCTAATCGTGATTTCTAAAATTATATTTTCTCAGCTCAATAAAAACGCGATATTTACTCGATGCCAGCATTTTTTTTTCTTAGTCTAGTATCTTATTACACCATCGAACCAAATTTACTGAACAAAATTTGATCACAAATATTGGACAAACCGAATTATAATCATGATCACAATTAAGATCCTGATTGATTCAATTCTCATCTATATCAATAATTTTATAGTCCTTTGTAAAAAAAAGAACCATAAGTTTACGATAATTATATTTTCATTTGTTATTGTTACGCATCTTTTTCTCAATTCAATGTTGAAGTACGTAATTGTAGAAAAATTGTAAGGAAATAAATTTAATCAAGATAACGATAAACAATACGCTTTACCTGTAGGAATAAATTATGAAATACCACCCTCAATAATACACTAAACCTAAAAATTGAAGGATCAAAAAAATTTCTGAAATTTTTCCGTGTTTTTGACAGGCTGTATTTCAGTAAAAATGGTCGTATGGAGTTTCCAAAAAAAGAATTTTGAAGCGCTGAGTCTCTAGTTCTCAGGCTTCATGGCGAGCAAATTTTAGGAGTCACGATTATTACGTTATCCCAAGAAATAGCACGAAAAAAAAAATTTGCAAATTTTGTGTCGTATTTTTTTGAGTCCACGAACTCAGAATAATTTATTTTAGCTAAACCATCGACTGGGTTGGATAGATTGTTCATTCAGCTTTAATTTCGTTTTTTTAATACCTCGATATGACCATTTTTCACTGAAATATGAGCCTTTCAACGGAAAAGGAGCCTTTCGTCTCCAGTCATCGATATCTCAGCGGCAAATGATCCCACAGAGAATTAAAGGACAGTTTTGGAAACTAGGATGAATTTCCCATAAGATATTGCCACAATTCTGAGAGAAAAAAATTGTATTTTATCCTTAACATGAATTTGAAAAAAAGGGTAATTTATGGTTTTTTAGAAAATTGACGAACAAATTGGGAATATGCATGAAATGACTAATGTTGAGAGTAACTTTTTGAGCTCGATATGCCCAGAAATCCCCTGTAATTTATTATTTTGATCGTGCGAACCGTTTCTCTGTTTCAAATAACTAAACTTTTGAAAAATTGAAGGGTCCCAATTTTTGCGCTTAAAGTGAATAGGACAGTTTACATATCTTCTCGAATTCTTCCTAATATTTTCTCTCATTAATGGTTATTATTTTGTCTTTGCATATAAACACGGTCTCAATTTGAATAGTAATTCATAAGCCTTATTGATCTTAAAATTTACTAGAGCATTATAAAGATCCAATTACAAAAAAATATTCATCTCGTCTTCCTCTCTATTCATATTTTTCTAGCTTGAACATCGATCTTTTACATCATTTATTTACTTCATATCAGTTTTTTATGTTTTATAATAATTAGACTCTCTCTAATTGATAATTTTTGTGAGATCATTCAAAGAGTATTGTCATCATTTAAATACATGTATGTGCATAAATACTGAATGGAGACTACCCGAGTCGAATTTATGTCCTGCTTCTATTCTTATAGAACCTCTTTGAAACTCATATGATACTACTAAGTTCTATAAGATCCATCTTCGCGCCTGCAAGTGAAAGAAATCCAAATTCCTGCCACCTTACAAGAGTAAAAGAGGATCTAAATTACATTGTATGCCTAATTGTAGAAATGAAGCATGAAAGCAGGACGTAAATTTCGACTCGCATATGAACCTACGTATTCGAAAGGGTCTCGTGTTTCCTCGAATCAGGCTGTGAATTTTTGTACTGTCCGCGTAAAAACAATGTTGATTAAGACGACCAGTACAGTGTATGAACATTTGTTACATATAACTTTGGTACGTGAAAAAATTCGATGATTATGTACAATTCAATAATAATTGAATTTCAATTTCGCGAACATAAAACCGTATTGTTCAACGATATTAATATACAATGTGTATATTATCTCTATTTATCTTTACTGAATACTTATTTATGCAGAAAAGCAGCGAGTAACTATTAAAGATCATAATTAAATGTCCTGATATATCTCATGTACTTATCTAAAAAAATATTTTCGGTCTTTTTTTATGAGCGTAATTAGTTCGACAACTTCTGAATGGAAGTCATAGTGAATGAGGAAAAATAGAACAAATGAAGACGAAAAGTTATATAGACATTGGATAAATAAAAGGGTATATATAGGTAGATGATGAAATTGAAATCTTTGAGTAAGCTTCATTCGTGTACTTTGAATATTACGAAAAAAATAAGTTGCTGGTCAACCGCACGTATCACTCGGGTTTCATAGGATGAATTTTTTCGCTTCAATAGAAAACAAATGTATTGTTTATTATTATATATCGATATAATTCGAATTTCGAACCTTTTATTTTTGAAAAAGTGCAACACTGTAATTAATAATGGAAATTTTGAGACTTGTGACAAAGAACTTCTAATATGAGTATACATGCACGCTTATGATATAAACGGTTTCTAGTTCTAGAAAGGCAAATACATTGGCTTCATATCGTTGACTTCTGTTCTATAAAATTTACTTCTACTGCGACCAAATAAAGTTGAGATAGTTCGATGAATAACCCGCAGTGTAATTGTTGAGCTTTTATTCTAGAAGCTGTTCATTTTTAAAATTATATTTTCAAGCAATTAATGAATTTATGAAAATATATCTATAATCAATGGTACATTCTTTATCTAAAATGAAAGTCGATGACATTTCTCGCCCGCAAGTGTGGTTTTCGCATAAATTGGAAGGTGAGGTGTTCAACATGGACCGAATGCGAGAATTGAAAACATCCTGTTGCGAAAGTTACAAAATCGACTACTTTCACCTACTATGCACACGCATTTTTCATTACACAAATGAAAAAAAGTAAATATTCAAGACGAATATATAGTGATTCAAAACATGATTAAAACATTTATGCACAACTTGATCATTGATTAATGATCGGATAAAAATGATGTTGCATTTTTATGCAATCAAATAAAATCAACCAAAATTCAAATTGAATTGACCGTGCCATCATCACCCAATCATATCACAGTAGGGCGCCATACCGATTGTTATTTTTTTTCCTGCTATTTCTTAAGATCACTTAATAACCATGGCTCCTGAAATTTTTTTGCCACAATGTCTGTAACTAGAGAGTTTCAAAATGTTTATTTGGAAACTCAATACGAGCATTTTTCACTGAGATACAGCCTGTCAAACAACACAGAAAAATTTCGAAAATTTTTTTGACCTTATAATTTTTTCCTTTAGTGCAGTAACTAGACTCATTCATTTTGATACAAAATTTAATGGAAAATGCGTGGAATCGATTGAATCAAATAATATTTGTTTTAAATAAGAAACAAAGGTGTAAAAATAGAAGAATAAATAGATGAAAAAATTAAGAATATATGTGAGTGTTTGAGATTTCATCAAACAATTAAAAATTGTTGCAGATCTGGGTTGGGGAAATGTAATCTAAACTCCAATAAATTTTTGTTGAGACAATTTTAAGGTTAATAATAGTTCATTAATATCACAATTTAATTTGGTATGTACTGAATTATGTGAATCGATCAAGTGTGAATTGTTATGCATGAATGGTGAATGAATAAATAACAATTGCTATGAATTACTCTTAGTGTAAATGAATTGCGTCTTATAAATCTTGCAATTGCATGAGTTGGTTGATTTAAGTGTAATTGTATAATGTGAATTATTGAGTCAACCAAATGTAATTGAATCGTAACTGAATTGTTGACTGATGTTAATTGGATATTTTTCATGCCACGTGGGCTATGCCGCACAGGTTAATGAAAAAACTTGATAAAAATGTCTTGAATATTGAATTATTGAATTGTCACTAAATTATTATTAATTGAATTGAGTCATAGACTAATTTTGAATTAAACACTGTAAACAAAATTGAATTTACTGATAAATTTCGATACTTAAACAAAATACTATGAAATGAAGAGAAATCACACGTGCGCACGATGCAAAGCGAGTAGAAAAAGCACTCAATAATGGTTGCCAGCAGCGTTGGTCAGTGGTGATGAAGATGAACATATCTCGTTTACCATAATTATAGTGAATAGATGCGCGTACGTGCATGGCGCAACAAGTGGTGCGCATTAGTGCATCACGCAACAAGTGGTGCGCCAGCCCTATACCCTATTATAATTAATTCGTGACGGCAGAGCACCGTCAAGTGCTGCCGCCATGATCTGACCATTTTTTAAACAATGAGGTACAATCAAAAATACTTACATAGATGAGTTTGTGGTTTTGTTTCGATCGTCAAAAGTGTATGGTAGTTTTGAACGATGCTTTAATGCTTGATAGGGAAGTAATATCGACCGCTTCGAGTGAAATACTCTTGGGGCGTACGTGTAATGTGGTCAACAGAAGAAAATAAAACAGCGAATATGAATAGTAATAGAGCGAAAATATATAGAAAGAAAGAGGAAGAATCAGGAAAAGAAAAGAACGATGTAGGTTGATAAGACGCGCTGCAAGGAGAGGATCTGGTGCCCCGCGGCAGATTTAAGTCGGTTTCGATAAACCTTCAAGATTAAGAAAGAAAAAAACAAGTAAAAGAAGAAAACGCAGGAGGGCAACTAGTACACATAGCTATATAGACTCGGGCGCTTTCTTAATTCTGTAAATTAGCACTATAGGTATGTATTTTCGTTTACTATGTCTTCATATATAGACACAGGCACACACAGACTCATAGATACGAATGTTGTGTCATTCAATACCATAATTATATCAGTATCAAACAGCAAAAATAAATTCCACACATGTCAAGTAATATCAATCAGTTGACATTTACCGTGAATGAGCTACTGACGTA
Organism: Microctonus brassicae; assembly: GCA_918226075.1. Taxonomy (NCBI): domain Eukaryota; kingdom Metazoa; phylum Arthropoda; class Insecta; order Hymenoptera; family Braconidae; genus Microctonus; species Microctonus brassicae. The sequence continues at coordinate 3,078,827 of OW445483.1, forward strand.
GGAGCAATAAAAAATGAAATCGAGGTTTTTATTTTCGTACTAGCTGACCCGGCCACGCGTTGCTGTGACTTCGTACTTATAGTGCGTTGGATCAATGTTATATATTGAACTTCCTAACGTTATCAAATTAACATAGTCACTAATAAAGATGACAACGTTTTAGTCGATTTGAGAGTTCAAAAGTAATTGATAAAGAATTTCAGGGAGGTGAAGTATAGGACAAACGATCATAAATTTTTTAATTCACATTTTATTACGAATCACTTATTGAAAATATATAAAAATTGATATTCATGAAAAATAAGAGAATTATTAAAACTCATCATTCTAATCTATCTAAGTGCTAATTGATGTACAATATTTTTGGTTAGCCTGTCTTTTGCTAACACAAATAGATTCGAAGATTTTCCCACACGTCAGCAGACGACGTATAGCTGCCCATAGGGAAAACACATATTTTTCAAATCCAAGCCGCAAATGGACATCGTTTGGCCTTGAGATGTATTCATGGTCATTGGAAAAGCCAAACGAATCAGAAATTGTAATCTTTTAAATGATACTGGAGATTCTGACGGTATTGTTGGGATATGTGAAAACGGGACGATTTATCCTTCAAACTTTCCACTCAAAATAGCTGCTTCAAGAATATTCCGGTGATCTTTTTGATGACCAAACGTGTACCGTTGCATAATCTCGGTGGATTCAAATTACGAAGGAGGATAATCGGTGAACTAATCTTTAATCTGAGATTGTGTGGTGGCATTCCTGATATATATCCAAAGAATTTGAAAATTCAGTTCGAAAATTCACGGTTCTATTTTGATCTACTATAGTGTCTATTGATTTGAAAGTCAACAGATCACCTAGCAACAACTGTTGTATTTGGGGACATTCGAAGTTGCATACCAGTTTGAGTAGGTAAAATTTTCGACACTTAAGTTGCGTCCCGGGTACAACGACATTGCATCCGCAATGCAAACATTATCATTAATTGGCCAAAACTGAATTTATTCCGACATTGTTGCCAATCTTCCAAGTATAACTCATCATACTGAAAATAATTATTTTTTCTGAATCTTCCACCTCCAAATATAACAAATAAACAAATTATTTTTTTAGAATGTGTGTAGATATAGAGTGGGCTCCGGGGTGAAGCCCCGGCGATGGGGTCCAGGGGCGAAGCTCGAGGAAGGGGGGGGGGCTTGAATAAATATGAAAAAATAGTATGCACATAAAAAATATTCAATTACAGGAACCTTGTGTCTCCTTACATTTATGGTTTGAATTCCATTTCCTAGTGCGACTGTGACGGTAAAATTTGTTTTGAGGCGTACATACAGCTCATTTGTTTATGTTGTTGATTATATGTTAATGATATATTTATCCAATAAGCTCTGTTATTATTACTGTCTGTAATAGCAACGCTGCTCCTTGTTTTATACCTGTACTGGTCCATCTGACCACAAGTCACCTTTTTTCGATCGGGATGCAATTCGATTGTGACCTTTTCCGGTACAGATAAAAATACCCTTTCTGGGATGCAATTCCGAATGGGCCGTATTTGTAAGTTGATTTCGTCAACATCAATATTTTTTGCTGCCAATATAGCACGATTATGATCTTAGTAATTATTCAATATATCCGAGAGCACACTCTCAATTAGTTCATTTTTAGATTAAGCAACAGTTCAGAATGTGTCTGGCAATTTGATGTATTGTGAATCTTGATGCAGTTCTATCTCACCGTTCCCAACATCCAATAATTGCTTTGGAAACACTTGTGCCGATGGATCATTTTGTAATTGTACTCGCATGTTCTCGGACAAACGACAGTCCACCATAAAAATGATTGTTTTAAACATGCGTTAATCTCTTCGGCAAAAGTAGAGCGAGGAATGATTCGTAATGTATGTCGTAAGTCACCGTATAGAAATAGCACAGTACCACCAAAAAGATTATCTTTGCCTTTCAAATCTCACATAGTTCTATGAAATGCTTCGAGACAATGTTTATGGGCCATAGTACACTCATCCCAAATCATAATCGAACTTTTTCGCAACTTGCAGCCATCCTGCTTTTTTCTATTTTTTTGACGTTACACATTGCGTTTGGTTTGTTATGAATGTCGAGTTGCAGCTTAAAAGCTAAATGCGCGGTTCATCCACCAGTTAACAAAGTGGCAGCTATACCTGACGATGCAATTGCCAATACAGTTTTCTGTTGCAGATAGTGAGCCAAATTTCGTTAAACTCGGTACAGTAGTTCGCGAGTTTATCCTGAACCAACATCGTGACGTGAGACTTGTATATGGGGGGCATTCCACACCACACCGGCCACTCATCTGCTTGTGCTTCTCCAATATATTTGATGATCTTCTAACTTATAGTCTCATTCAGAAAGACCTCCATGATTTTTCGCAATTTTCTCGATCCAGCCGCTTTCGAGATATCGATTTTTGAAAAAATCACTCTTTTTTTTTCAAATGCCTGTAACTTCGCGAAAAATGGGCCGATTGGGACGATTTTATTTGAATTTTCCTTTTTTACAACACTTTTAGAATATGAAATCGGGAAAATTTCCAAAATCGTACTTCTATAAAATTTTTGAGTTTAAATTATAAAATGTTTAATTCCAAAAAAACCCGTAGCGATCGATTTTCTGGAAAATTTTTCCTAAAATACTGTCACCCATTCTGCAACTTTTCCTCTTAGTCCGCTGATGGGCAAATGATATGATCTATTTTTTATTCGATTTCTAGAACTTTCATGTTTATTGAGAAGTGATGTTTTTTTTTTTTCAATTTTCGTCTTTAGACGCACAATCAGAAGAAAAGTACACTACGTAATTCCCTAAATTGAATTCCGATTTGATTCTCGTGTTCTGAACATTGAATGTCGATTTTTGAAAAAAACGTAGTAATTGATTTTAGGATCTGCTTTTTCGGATTCGAAAATTTGTTATTTCACTCATATTCATCAAAAAATATCTGAAATTATAGTACTCTACATCATAGTTACTCCCGAGGACTATGTGACACGTAATAATTATAAATTAGTTCGAAGATTGATTAAAAGCAGAAGAAATGGGTCAAATATAGTACGCATTATATTAGATAACATTTTTCAATCAATTAACATTTTCGTACACGAATAAATAACTTATAAATTCGAAATTCTGAAGGAAATGAAAATTTAATAAATTTTCAAATGTCCTATTTTTTAAAGTATCAAATACTTGTAACAAGTTTTCTTCTAATGGTCATTTTATTCAAGCCAAAGAATTTTCGGAATGACGTTCCCGGAGAGCTAAAACAATAACAGGTACACATAAATACCACTGTGCCATACCTCACGAAGAGGACTATTTGAAATTTCGAAAATTTTAATTTTCTTCAGATTCTCGAATTTACAAGTTATCCAAACGTTTCAGAAAATTTCAATTAATTAGAAAATGTTGACTAATATAATGCGTACTATATTCGACCCATTTCTTCTGCTTTTTATCAATGTTTGAACTAATTAACAATTATTACGTGTCACATAGTCCTCGGAAGTAACTTTGGTGTAGAGTATTATGATTCCAGATATTTTTCGATGAATATAAGTGAAATAAAAAATTTCTGAATTCGAAAAAGCAGATCCTAAAATCGATTACTACGTTTTTTCAAAAATCGACATTCAATGTTCAGAACACGAGAATCATATGGGAATTCAATTTAGGAAATTACGTAGTGTGCTTTTCTTCTAATTGTGCGTCTAAAGACGAAAATTAGAAAAAAAAAACATCACTTCTCAATGAACATGAAAGTTTAAGAATTCGAATAAAAAATAAATCATATCATTTGCCCATCAGCGGACTAAGAGGAAAAGTTGCAGAATGGGTGACAGTATTTTAGGAAAAATTTTCCAGAAAATCGATCGCTACGGGTTTTTTGGAAATAAACATTTTATAATTCAAACTCAAAAATTTTATAGAAATACGATTTTGGAAATTTTCTCGATTTTATATTTTAAAAGTGTTGTAAAAAAGGAAAATTCAAATATAATCGTCCCAATCGGCCCATTTTTCGCGAAGTTACAGGCAATTAAAAAAAAAAGAGTGATTTTTCCAAAAATCGATATCTCGAAAGCGACTGGACCAAAAAAATTGCAAAAAATCATGGAGGTTTTTTTCAATGGGTACTATAGGTTAAAACATTATCAAATATGTCAGAGATGCAAAAGCAGATGGGTGGCTGGTTTGGTGTGGAATGCCTCATATACATATAAGATTTAATTATTTATAGATTATGAGGCAGTATGGACACATCTTTTCAATGAATGAGGAGGAATATTGAGTCAAAAATAAAAGTACCTACACATGTACATCAGTTTCTGGTGAACGTTCTAATGGCCACGAGAGCACGAAGTAAAAACAGCCATATTAATTCACCAGGCGCTTGTCAGTTTTTTTACCTCACACAACCCTCCCCTTTCATGCTCGTTACTACAGACGCATCAGCCCTTGCTTGTAATGCTCACTATATGTCGCATAACGACGTCGTTACAGAGATATACAGACGTCTTGTTCTCGGCATTCGCTTTTCCTTGCCACGCGTTCATACCATACAGCCCTAAGAGCATGAATACTGCTGAGAAGAACAGTTATGAGTTCATGAGAATTCCGTCTTTCCATACCTCGTTCTGATCTCTCTTACAAGAGTATGTTTACTTTAGCTTACTTACCATTCCTCTACATGATATTTATCCATATCCATGATAACATTTGTTATTGGTTGGCCAAAATACCATTCATTTTTATATTAGGAATGCAAAAATGAATCCATGAATAGAATCCATACCAAATTTGTGACAAATTTTGTCATAAGAATTTGAGATGAAACGAAAAAGTAGTTCTGCGTAAAATGAATATTATTTTTTGTTGAATCAGGCACATAATTCTTGTCTGTCAAATTAGATGTATTTCGTGCAAAAACATTCATCAGACCTTCACGAAAATTTAACAAAGTATTTGCGTTAAATCGGATCACATTAATATTGTGTCGATTTAATATAAATTTTGAGTGAAAATTCGATAAATAAAATTTTGACACAAATTTTGAGTAGACTTTCACGCAAAGTTTTTTACTGTACTGTGCGGATTTAGCATCACACATAGTAAATTTAACGATTTCTCTACTTCTTATATTAAAATATTACCTTTATAAAGGTCAAATTGAATTTTTGCAATAGATTGAATTTACTTCTATGATCTTCAATTGAACGATACACAGTAAGAAAAAAAATGTTAGGAAGGAATATAAAACGGATTTTGAGAAGAAAATTAATTCAATAGACACTATATTGGTATGAATATCACCTAAAAATAATATACGCATCAACGAAGCCTTGTCTTCACACCTTCATGCGATAGAATATCACCTCAACTCCATACCACGTTAATGTGTCTGACAAAAATCACTTTGTGCATAGATCGGCCAGTATATGTAGATATGAATAAGTATATGATGATGACCATCAACAACAAACAAGAATCGAATCCAGTGGGTATTACGGAAAGTGCGCGCTCGGGCCGTGAAATTGAAAGCTGTCAAGGGGTACGTGGTTGTCACATTGCAACTATACTGCGCGTCGGATTTCTCCAATTTCACTTTCGTGAGATACGTCGTCCTTCCGTACTCAGACACGCACAAGTTTGTTGAAGCAGGTTGAACGTTTATTTCTCTCATCTTTGTATATCTCTCATTGGTGCACATCGCCACGTAGAAAAAAACATTTTGGAAAGTACATCTGACTTTCCGAATACTTTACCAAATCTACTCTCTCCCACATGATAACTTCCATAAGAATAACTAAATGCAATTTCTTTGATTATATCGTCGGGAAAGAGTAAAAGGTATGCAAAGATACGGATTTGGAAAAGATTGATAAATATAAGTGCTGTCTTTTATAGTGAACCGACACTAGCAATGGCTAACTTTTCAATCAACAATAATTCTGATCAGTCAAATTGACAGCCACTGTTACTATATCATTAGTCTCTTCTACCATTTCCTCTATTTCATGTGTATCCAACTCCCTCTATGTAGCACAATATCAGTATTTCGCGTCAAGCCATCAGAATGCAGGACTTCCATCATGGTTGTGATGTAGGACGCTGGAGTTTCCGGTACGCGATCGTTCACTGGAAAATTAACACTGTCCGGATTTTCGTCCGATAGAGTACGTCCACTAGCCGCCGTTCATTTCTCTCAGTCTTCCTTTCATCTATGTAAAGCCATACTCCGTCCCTTTCTGCCCTATCAGCCACCTGTTCCTGACATTATCAACCCCGTTGTTGGTTATTATATACGTACACCTATACATATATTTGTATATGTGGATCTGTATGAAGGTATGTATAATGTTTCGGCGCCTGTATTGGTTCCAGTAAAGAACGCCGCTATCGTTATTCTTTTCCCACTGTAGCGAAAAGATGCCACTCCGATTGTCTGAAAAAGGCTCAAGATTTCGGGAAAATCTTAAAAACCAAATAATATAATTTTTACAGCAGTTTATATGAAAATAGTAATAAGTTTATTTGAATAAAATAAAGATATTTCCGGAGTTAAGTTGACATAAATTATAATAATATCTTTCGAAAGCCAATGAAATAAACGAAATAATAATGCAATAATTGCAAATAACAAACTTTCAATAATAATGCTGTAGCCTCCGAACTATTCTACATACTACAGACCACGCATTTGTTTACACTTCGGCAGACCGTAGACTTTCTCTCAGTAGCTTCATCTTTACCCATGTTCTCGTATCACAACCACCCACCTTATTCCATTCCCGACACACACTCCTCCATACGACATGCATCCACGAGGTTCGGCCTAGTAGTGTCAATTCAGCGTTTCTCTTCCGCCGGTGTCGTCTTCTTAGTCCGTATTCCTCTCCCTTTAGTTTACCGTCAATGACTCAAATCCTCCATTCCGTAATTTTCCATAGTTGTTATTGGGTCTCATCTTATTAATTTCTATGTTCTTCCGGATAATTGACTGCCGCGAACTTCTGATTGGGTGCATTTCAAATTTCCAGCATGGCTGCCCAATGTTCCACCACCGTCATACCACAGCTTCTAACTCTTGCCACCATACGTCTTTAATCGATCAATGTATTGATGTTTCGTGGTTGTTAGGTTAGTTGTTAATAGTTATTGTGATCCGGATCTTGATGAATGCTATAATGTCATATTTATATTATTTATTCGAATTCTCATCATTAGTATGAAGCGTACGTATTTTATTTGCCACTTCACTATTCATTTAATCACTCGGATAACTCTTAAAGTTTGGAGTTGCTGACGTTTTTGCTCGTCCCCGCGGCCTGGATTACTTCCTTCTTGTCCTTTCTGTAATCTTAGTTGGTATTTTTACATTTATCTTTTCATACTTGTATTCACACTATTGATTTCATGTTAGTTTTTTCCACAGCGCAGCGACATCATATCAAATTTAAAATCAATTGATGGGTTATGAGCCACCACATCACAATGTATATATTTATATTTTCTTCGTTGTACTTCATAACTGTTCCATTCACGTAGTGACTTTCATTTCCAAATCCGCGTGCGAATATTGTTATATTAAAATGAATAAAGGTGGGGACGAATAGGATGTTTTCTTTGGGGAATTCCATAATTTGAAAGAAAACGCAAGGCAGTGGAATTAATTATTTCAAGTGCCTTGTATGGAAGAGAAGTCCTTGTAAATACTCCCTAATATTCTCTTTATTCCTCATTTACTCCCGCTTTCTCCTTCATTTTCTTATATATAAAAGTTTCATGGTCTCTTGCAACCTGCACTTTCACTCTATAGGTTTGTTTGTTTACGAGTATTTATTAATCGTTGGGATTCTGTACATAGCAATGGCAATTTTGCTATACATTTTACTTCCGCATTACTACAACGTTATAAAATTGATTCTCATAGCGTTCTCTTTTTGTCGTGAATTGTGATTTCATCAAATAATTCAATCGACTTAATAAAAATTTAATCATATTTATACATAGTATATATGTTAGTGGTCAATAAAATAAAATAATCTGCTTTCTGTCTACTGATATTAACAGCCCACCACACCCTCCTATTCTTTTCTTGCATTAGCTGTTGGCAAACAGACGGCAAATGTATACGAACAAACTCATAGTACGTCGCATGACAATTCACATGGGACACCACAGTGGGCAATATATATATAATCTACCATACATGGAGGAAGAAGAGTTAAGGGGTTGGAAATGAATGGTGACCAAAGGGGAGTGAGGCAGGGTAAACCAAACGTGATACACAAGGGAAATACCATGCTTCGTCAACAGCGCTGCTGTAACTAATGGATATTCCGATGGAGTCACGTCAAGGAATGTCCTATAGACATTGCGCCAGTGGTCCTTGTCGTTTTCCTCTCGACCGCTTCATTCTATTTCATTTTGGTTAGGGTTTTTTGTAATTTCTAACAAATATTCTTCACACATGCAAGACAAGCGAAAAGAATAGAAATATTAATTAATCCTCACATCTATTAGAATAATACTATTATATTTTTTTTCATTGTAGAACTGGAAAAGTTCACGATTAGTCAAAAGAAAAATTTTCGGAGTTTAATTCGAAGAATGTGAAGGAAATTATGAGAATATGATACTACAAAAATAAGGAGGAAGTAGTTGAAAATCGGGACCAGGGATTGGATATAAACAGAATGACGAACGGCACGTCAAAAACTTAGTCGCCGCTGACGGTTCTGATATAATAATAGGTAACATATGTACCTACAGAACCCTGAGATACATGTGTATATGTTCTTTTGATACTATATCATCAGTGTAGATTTCAACACAGCCCATCTACATTCTCACGTCTCCCAATGTAACAAATTTTCGCCACAATACTCAGTCAACAAACAAATCTAGCACTCTGTAATCGCTGTAGTTTAAGATTGCTTCGGGTATTTTTTTCTCATTTCTCTTTGCGCCTGTTTTGTCAAGTATTAATCTCTGGTTGGTCGCCGTAGCTACTGTGGATACGCCGAAAATGAATAGAAAACTTGAAACTTCTTGTTGTCGTTGTTCGCCTCTTGTTCCAAAAAACTTTTCCTTTAACTTATACTGAACTATGAGCGATGTATACATATACATATTTCGTTTCTTCAATTATCAAGTTGAAAATATACATTTAAAGCTTTTCTTGACGACAATATAAACAAAAAGTAGAAATCGAAAATGTTATCTCATTGTAAATCACAATTGCGATTTATGTACGCTATAGTAATAAATTTCACAATTCACTTGAAAAATAATTCCTTGTCAAAAAATTATGGAGACAATATGAAATGAAACTGGATATGCATGAATGACATATCTATGCTAATATGTGCAGTAACATAATAACAAAAATGCTTGAATAAAATGCATCGATGTTTTCACAATATGTGCAACAAGATCTGCCAGTACTTGCATGATGCGTCCAACTACTATCAATTCTCTTCCCATGAGACATAACGCAATTTCGAACAGCGCCTCGATATCCTTGAATGTACCGTTGGGATATCGAATGCACTGAGCGTTACAGCTGTGAAGATGGATGAAACATGTATCGGATACGTAGTATATCGACTATCACATTTCTCATAGCTTATATAGTGCCGTATCGTGTCAAAAAAAAAAAAAGTAACAAACGTACAATATGCAATTATGTGAGAATTTAGATACTTATATCCTTTTCCAATAAGATACCCAAAGTATGTGCAAAGGAAATTGAAAAGAAAATAGATAAATAAGCTCAAATAGAAACATTTACATTGAAACTGAGACTTCCACGAAATTTAAGCAGAATAATGAGAAGTATGAACGTGACGATATTGATTGTTTCGGTACGAAAGACGTTATCACTTAATGCCATAATTGAAATCAAAATAAACACGACCCGTATACAGAGATATGATGTGTGATGAACAACTGTTATTATATATACGCGTTCATCAGCGAAAGATGTTCAGATTCAAGAATTTATATAATATTTCGGACTTTTGGGCATAATGGTTTTGAAAAAAATAGTTCAGAGCAGCCTTTTAAGGAAAAAAACTGACCAGATGAGATGGTAAGAGTTTTAGAAATATAAAATGACACTCAAGAGACAGAATAAAGCGTTAAAAACTGACAGAAAGGAAATGCAAATAATTGCCTCGTAACATCACTTGGGAGACACTTAAAAAGTTTTGAGTAGATTTTTCGAGGGATGAAGTTTGTGCGCATGCGTACCAACATTATACATTATAAAACATCGCTTCTTGAATGAGGGGAAAAAATTTTAATTCAATGTATGCGGTTGGAAAAAAAGTCAAGCATGTAATATCCTGAAGCGTGAATATTTATTTTTTGTTGTCTTATTAGTAGGAGAAATTTGTACTTGGTCATTTTCCAATAAGATACACCGCGACCTACCGCAATGGTTGCCAACCCCACGAACGCTCAATGCGACGAGGGACCACCAATAACCTATAAACTTCCAAATGAGCGAAAAAAAAGGTGAAAAAAACATAATAAGATACATTTAGAGAAAACGCAAACCTGATCTCATTAATGAAACAGTCTCTCTTTCTCTCTTCTTTCCTTTGCTTTATTCATTCATTTATCATTACCTCTCCCCTTTTCTCTTTTTGTTTCTTGAGCGCAATTCTCCTTATTGTTCGTGTCATCCCTTGTTATTCTGTTATGTACATCCTTTCGGACATAAACTTCCGATCTATTCTGCATTTATTTCTCCCATTACTTCCTGTTGAATCTCACTCTATAGATCCATATATCTCTGTTGATAAACATTATTTAATGTTTTTACGTCTGGATAAGTGCACAAGCTAACTAGGACGATGACCCCCGATGAATATTTAACCAGTATTCTCAGATCAACAATATAGAAATTATGTATGTTCATCAAATACCAATTTCAGAATGATATTTTGTGTGACGAATAATAAATTCGGCGGCGATCTTCTTAATTTATATTTTTGTTCTTTGCACCAATAAGCTATGTTATTAGAATGATCACCTCAATTCATTACCCTTTTCAGCACTTCCCGTCAATGATTGTGATTAATTGATTGGCAAATTAAAAGCAGTAATTTACACATAAATATACGTAATTGATGAGGTTAACTTTTTAGCATGATCTTATAAAAAAGCAAACGAATTGAAAATGATCTAAGTGACTTCACACTGTTTTTTCTAACTAAATTGAAGGGTAATACAATGAAAAAAGTGATTTCATACACATCACTCTCGAATATATGTATAGATTCTGAAATTAATCCCCAGTGCATCTCAGGAGGCAAGTGAGTACGTCGAAGGGGTTGATAAAAAGCGCGCCAGTATTGATGTGGATACAATAGCTTTAGCATCTTCTCTCTCGCAACCCTAAACATCCATTATAGGACACGTGATGCTCACCTCCCTTTTACTATATGGTTCTTTTATCCTTCCGACAGTAGCTCTACGAGTGTAGCTTAATGATATGAAGATATAATGAAGCGGATGGTATAGGATTTAAATTTCGATCTAGTGTCTCCGGTAAATTAGCAATGGGTACTGATTCACGTACCGTATCATCCTAGCTACTGCTATCTTCCTATTCACGCGCCACTCATATAACTTCGCAATTCACTCTTTCACGCTTACCGAGCGCCTTCATAAATTGGAGAATTGATAAATTGGATTCCACTGTCAACCGACGTCCGATTCTCGTCACAGGAGATTTCGCTCGTTCAATTGACTGTATTGTCATGAAGAATTCATACATTCAAGTATTCTATATTGTGTCACGTTTTTTTGTAGCATACTTGTGTTCACTCATCAAATGTACTCTTTAGTACATTTTTTTCGTTTTCATGCAATATGAAGTCATATGAAGCGCTTGGAGTTTATGCTTGAATTTTTATATGTATTGAGATTAAATATAAATATGAAAAATGGTACTTGATTATGAACTCAATATCATACATGAAAGGCCATAAGTTTAAATTAGGATAGAACCAAACTCCAGGGTTTTCTAATAGTAAAATTACAGTAATGAAGCAAAATCATCTAATGGAAATGAGGTAACAATAATAATGCAACGCTGGCACACGAGGATGTAGGGAAAATTGTACAGCGAGTAGAAACTTGTGAATTAGTTCGTGATACAACTTGCGAAGTGAAAAAAATCGTCCGAATTGATGCATTATAATGTCGCCTAGATAGCAGTGATCTATGTCGAACAGGGCATGTGTCATTGCAAAATAGAAGTTAACAATGTTCATTTCACTTTGAATGAAGTGTCCCTTTCATTCCGAAAAAAATCTTGTCAAATAAACAAATAATCTTGTCATAATATCGATTAAGAATTAAATTATAAAAATAAAATAGATTCAAATATCATAAGAACTCTGAATTCTCGAAAAATAAATTCGATTTGATGTTCAATATTTTATAAATAATTTCGATATGATTAAATTAATTATAAGGCTCAATTGACTTAGATCATAAAAATTTCGTACTTAATACATCGTCAGCTCCAACCTCACTTGCTGGAATTTAACAGAGTCAGGCAGTCGTTAACTTTCTGTAGCTCTCACATGAATTACCTATTTTGTATTGTTTGATTAATTTATAGCTGATACTTAATTACAATATGAGGACAGAATACTATCAGTCAAATTAATGACAATGAATTTTATTCACTCATTTTCTTCAAATAATTCGTTAAAGAAAATCGATTATAATTGCGGCATCATATAATGTTTCGATACCTAGAGGCATCGGAAATAATTACATGCGGTTCATCTCCAAAAGAATAAATGTCAAACAAATAGTCTATTAAATGAAAAATTTCAAAGTTCATATCATCATATGATGAGATATCGGAGAAGAAATTAATTCTAAACAGATAAAAACAAATTGAAAATATTGATAAAATTTTCCTTTCATTCTTCCTAACGAGTCAAATTATGACGTTGACTCCTATTCAATTCATTAAATTGTCAGAATAAATCTAATCATTGTTACGTAAAATATTCAAAAGAAACATCACACTTTTGCCCTCTTATAGAGTTGCAATTTTCCCAAAATATATGAAAAATTGAAAAAATATGACTGAAAATTGTTCTTCATGAAATTTTTTCTGAAAATAGTTTTATGGCTTTTTTCGCTAATCAAAAATGCACAGTCTAATATATTATTTGTACCATTTTATTGAATTCAATCTCGGCACAGTAATTAAATATGTTAAGATTGGAATTAATTTCTTCAACTTGATAAAGGATTCTCTGATATAATTAAACGAGCCCATAAACTCTGAAAGGGGCCAGATTTCGTTTTACTACCATTTTACCCAACAGATCCCACAACTAATGTTCAACCCTTGTTTCGCAAGTGTGCTAGTAACCACCTCTTTTTAGCCTTCACTGAACAATAGCATTGAAAATGAGAACGGAAACAGAATAGTTGTCCTCTCTCTACCACTATCCACCGCACTTTCCATGTTTCGAACATCGTCGTAGATGGTCCATTTGGTTAAAAGCATACGGGTTTTCGTTTGAATCCATGATCTCATTAAAAAGATTTCATAATTCCAGGATCAAGAGGTGAGTCAGATTACATAGAAAGGGGCATGAAAAATAAGTAGCATAGTTTTTCAGCGTCAACTTAAGCCACCATCTACAAATTTCAACTGCTTCCTGCACCGCTATCGGATATTCAAAAAGACTACGAATGTCACTCATGAGTGTTGAACACATTTTTCATATCAACCCGAGTAAAAAATTTGATGTCACGTTAAATTCCACCATTTTTACTTGATGAAGTACTGCTAGAATGAGATTGTTTAAAAATTTTTTCGTACTAAATGTAACTCTTATTCAGATCTTCCGTGTAGTTGAATGTTGCTAGATCTTTTATTGCAAGACGCAAAGAAAAATCTGGGAATAAAGCTCCACAGACCTTCTCGATTCAATGCAGATCTTCGTCATTTATTCTCATTTGCGTACGAAAATTTTAATCAATTCATTTTTAGCACTTGAAAACAAGTAAAATAAATTAAATTATATACAATTGAACAATGAATGTACTTATATAATATTTTGATATTTCTTGAAAACAAGAGTACGTATTTATTTTCGCATTTTTGCTATATTTTGCAAATTTAATGGCTAAATTTTTTGTGCCAGTATTATTATTTATTATTGTATGAAACGAATAGGCGGGCTAACCTCCCTGATGCAACCGAACCCTTAATTTTCGAGTTATTGTAGCTCCCTGTTTTAGTTGATTCACTAAACCATGAGTTTGGCTTCGGTTGCCAGTTTCAATAGTTCAGTGACCCCTTTTTCAGCCAACTGGTCCCTCGAGAGAAAAGCAATGCCCCAGTGGTGGTATCTTATTAATGCCAATGTTGGACAGTCGCACAGTAAGTGTAGGCTATCCTCTTTATCCTCCTCACAGAACTTACAGGTGGCGTCAGCGCCGGTACCTATGGTTTTGGTATGAAATTTAAACAGTCCATGACCGGTGAAAAGTTTGATCGTTGTGCTTAGCTCCTGTTCATTGTGCCAGTACCTCGCTAAATTTCTTGAGGCAGCCATGACTCATGATAGGGGTTACATATCGTAGTTCACCATTAGATAAAATCGTTACCCAGCCATGAGACATGACATGAATTTTTCAGCCAGTGGTTGGCCAACCCTGAATCACAATTTCTATTCGAGCTTATATGATGTGGGCAGTATGTAGCAGATTTCCCGATTTAGTCTGAGCATATAGAGAAATCAAACCGTGATGTCACCAACTAATCGTTACCTGTTCCAACTTCCGTCTATTTTAGATTTGCAGGCTGGGCTCATTCATTTTACCCTTTATCTTCACTATACTCCCCGGACTACCTCTTTATTCAATCGCCATGGATTACACAATCGCCAATGCCAACAGTATGAAAGAGTCGGGCAGAATTCCAGCTGAACGTAACTCGTATGTGCGTCGGCAATTTGCAATTTCCTGTTTCTTCTATACATACTGCCATCGTTACACGCTCATCGCTTGTGTATACCTGGACACATGTTTCGTTTTACCCAACTCACAAATGCTCGACCAAAACTCGTTACTCTGTGTTTGTATCAACAGACATGTTATTCCTATATATATATATATATATATAGCAGTGTATATTCTGAGGTATTAGAAAATATTGAAAATTAGCCAGCATAATGGATCTAACTTCAATTTTCGAAATGGAAGTATGATAACCTGAAAAATATTTGCGGGATATATAACGAAAAGAAAAATTACTATAATCTATTTGCCATCGTCTGCTTTTTCGTTTTCCGCTTTTCTTAGATTTTTTTATATCAACGTCACCGTCTATGATATTTCTTTTGTGCATTTGAAGTGAAACTTTCTCGTAACAGAATCAACATAGAATAAAATTGTTTACTATGAGAAAAAAATGGAAATAAAGTTTAATGTCGTCTAGTTCGCATGCCATAATACAACAAAGAATGAGAGATAAGAAAAAAAAGTTTTTTCCAATAATGAACAATAAAATACGGAATTTCTGAAAGGTACATAATAAAGCAGCAGAACTAATTTCCTCATTGCAGAAACAAAGATAAATTTTCATGAAGTTAAGTTGTGTGATACTTCCATCATCACAAATTACTTTCAATTCAAAAATAAATTGAATCAATTTCAAAGAATATTTGTCAGTTGATTCCGAGTAATTTTGAATCCGCAGTTAATAATTATTAATATAAATATCGTCAATGAAATCCCAGCATAGTATTCAAAATAAACAAATGATGCGTGAAGTTCCTACGTGCAGATGAAATGAAAAATATTTTAATAGAATCTCGAACAGTAAACACCAGATTTCAAATTGACATTAAAATAAATCAACATAAGACGCTTCATTTGTTTATTCCTCTCATAATGCACATTCCCCCACCATAGTAGCGTTAAACGTTTAACGCAACCGTTCCCGAAGTCCATTAAGAAGTTTCACTTCAAAAAGCACAAACACTTGTGAATAAAGTTGTTTATGAATATATTGATACTCGCTAACAGAGATCATTTGTCAGTCCCGTTTTACTCATTTTTTATTTTTTGAACGTAATCATCGTATTTCGATATATAAAAAATGAGCAATATGCAGCTAGAATGAAGTAATAATGTAAAATCTACGGCTTCCTTTAACGCATTCCAAAGACTCTCAAACCTGCTCCACACCCATTACAGTATATAAAATAGTCTTTCTATAAACATCTATACATATGTATAAAGGCAAGGTTAGCGGTTTTACAGCAGTATTTATTAAATCTCCCAAGAATGCGACGCAGGCACTCAGTACGTACGTTTCCATCGAAGAAGCTCCAACTATATTTTTTCGTTTTGTCTAAAATAAACGCACATACAAATATATTTATATCACACTCTTACCTCAAGATTATTCAAATCATTATCATATTTTGAAATTACTTTATAATATGATACCTCTGTACAATGGTGCATATAAGATTCAAATGTTAAAATTTTGAAATCGATATATTAAATAATTATTTGAATGTAGACATTACTACTGGATATCGTATTTTCTCAACTACTGCAGAGATCAACCGTCTTATATCTATTAAATGTCCCGAACCCTAATAAAACCTGGCCAATATTATCGTACATACAACGATATGCCTGATCTCATTCAAGAAGTTCCCCTAAATCATGAATGTGCCAATTTATCTTAAGTTATTAGCCTCAATATTATTTTAGCAGTGGATAAATCTCCTTCAATCTATCTTTTATTATATACATGCGTTATGACACATGTCTAATCATGTCTGTACATAAAAATTGCCGCATGTACCAATTACAGGGATTCATACAATTGTAAACACGTTCATGAATTTTTTCCCTTTCATCTAATATGTTTTAGAACAAATGGTATCGTGAATTGTGAATCATAAATGTAACCATTTGCGATATAATATCAAGTATTATTTATAAAATAGCAATGAGGGGTCGAAATTTGAATTTCTTCTTTCAGTCGATGGTTAATATATTTGTTGTTGTTAGTTACCTCAAATGATCGTGAAGAGTGTTGGTTTCATATTATTTATCGATGATGTGATTTCCTGTTCGAATAACTCTCAGTTACTTACTCATTCGGTGACAATTAATCAATATATTCAAAGTTACTCTGATACATATAAACTGTGAGCAGTTAGATACCTGACGAATGGTGTCTACTAATGATTATAAAAGAACATATCAATTCAAATTATGTTTTTATAAAACAATTCATATAATGTACTCGTTTGATGCACAATACAAAACTAGTCTTATACTAATCGAATTCATTATATATATGTGAATCAGTTCATGTATATATGTTGTTAGATTCTAGAGGAACTAACGCCAATCAGGATAAAAATTCTCAGGGATTCAGAATCTTTTTTTCTCCATTTCTGCAACAATATGGAGTGTAAATTATGCTAACTCATTTTTTCCTCTTTTTCCTCTCATTTCATTCTTATGATCTTAGACATTCAGTCACATTCTTTACATACGCTATTTTAATACTTCCACGAAATTTTGCTGGCAACTGAACAAAAAATCGCAAATCATATTTGAATAAAAAAAAACTGAATGTGAACACGAACGCACACGTCAATTGGCTGGGGCAGCTCAATAAATATAATCAAAAATAGCATTAAACTCTATTGGTTGGGATGAAGAAGAATGCCTCGTATCACAATGCATGCATCGACCATCGAAATTATTGCAATCGGATGCAAGTGACGGATCGTTTATTTATTGGCCGACCATTATTTATCGTTATTTCGGGTATACATGTTTACCTATTGTGGAATCAATGGATTTCCTTTTTCTCGTCCTCATTCCATCGGCACGATGATATTCAGTGAAATATTTTGCAGTCTTTTTGTTTATATGATGATAAATTTAATGCATAATGCTGTATGTGGCTGAATACCGTCGTGAGTGATATTTGATGCTGTTTCTTCTGAAAATAGCTTCAGCCAAATAATCCAGTTATCTTGTCGATTTTTCAAAAAATCTCATGACTGACCAATGAGTTTAGCTTATAGTGAGCTACTCAATCTAACGTTCACCATGGCCCATGACTGACTCAGAGAATTATACCAGTGGCGAAATAGATGACCATAGCCAATCACAGGCTAAGAACATTCAGCCAATGAACAGTCGAAATATTGTAAAAATTTAAAAGAATTCTACATCCCAAACTTTCAAAACGTATAATTATCGTTCCATCATTTTTTGAGATTATCCATCTTTTACCCTCCCAGTTGTTTCTTATTGCGCCTTATTAATTTTGCGAGAATTAATTTTTTATCGTTAATAAATTGTGAATTGATTAAGAGAAATTGAAATTAAATTAAATTAAAAACACCTGCGAAATATTGCGCCGAAGTTTATTACTCTGTTGAAGAATAACTATTTATTATATGTTTCATCAATAGCATAATATATTTTTTCATTAATTGCCAATGAATCCTACATTGCCTTTATTATTGATAATATTACTGTCTCAAACAAAAAAAATGAAGCTTATTTTCAACGTAATTCAGATACGAATGTCTCAATTCATCAAACAAAAATAAATTTCAAGTTATCCATTAATAAAGATTCTCTCGAAAAATAATTCAAGTCAAATCGTATGAATTTTAAAACGATGAATCGCCAGAAAATGGACATCTTTAAAAAGATAGATAAACAGTTTCCATACCATGTTTTCCTACTATTATCACTTTTACGATTAGATAGATTCCATCATTGAAATATTTTTACGGATTACGGAAAATGCTTTTACCTAAATTTTTTTACTATGAAGAAAATATGTTTGTGGTTGGAAGAGAATACTCTATATCACATGTACATCACTTATTTTGATCAGATATTTGATACATTGACGCTCATCTCATCCAAAATTTCTTATAAATTGAAACAATGGAATATATTCACTTCGGTCTGATATTAATATCTAGGCATATCTACATCCAACAACTTAACTATTGTCAAAAAAGTATTTTCTTTCTCATTTTTATGTCTATATATTTTTGGCTCTCTATAAATGTCATATTTTTACTTGAATCAAGTGATATTCACTAATTGATTATATAGTATTTTATATTTCTCATTGTTTCGTATCACTGTAATTACGCATTAAGATTGGAATGGATACTTTCACCACGTGATTACATATATACATTGTACAATATTGTAACATGAGAGAAGGATAACGACCACGGAAGTGAATAATCGTAGTAACCATATGCACATACGGTCATTGAGTCCTGAGTATATATACATATACGTCAATTGCACGAGCCTGATAACGACTGGGCGAATTCAGCGCGACGTCATCTACTCCAGAATGATTATATGTACGATGGGGGGCATGGGATACACATGTATGTAGTAAAATATCACACATCGGCCGATTTTATAGTACGTAAACTCATCACATTAGATTTGAATGAAGTCGCAACGACTTCATTTAAGTCTAAAATTGACTTAAGGTCTTAATTTTATGGATATTTTTACAAATTTATTGAAATCAATACAAGCAGGAAATAGACACAATGAAAAAATAACGCCTCAAGATATGAAGTATTTGATTCAATTCTAAATATGTTTCAATGCAAGTTTTAATGTCTTAATCTAAATTTGAATATATCTTATTTCCGAAGTCCGAAGTCCGAAAATGTCCTATTTCAAATTTCAGAATCTTGTTGGATATAACTCAAGTTTTCACAATACTTCAAACCCATATATAAACTGTCTTCAATTGAAATTCAAAAAGTCTTGCTTGAGGTAAATTTATTAAAAAAATAACATCATCGGAAAAGTACTACAATAAGAAGTTAATGAACATATCAAAAAATATTTCATATAAATATTTCATAATATTAATTCTTAATTACTCATAACTTGTACTTGAATAGTACCTTTTCTTTCTTTCGTTTGTATTTATCAAAATTTAAACTGGTAGATGTACATGAACAAATGAATCTTTTTGTGATATATACTGCTATGTTTGTTTATTAATTAGTTCATATCGTAGAATTTGTAAATAGAACTTGAAGTAATAAATTTTTACTACTAAATGTTTCTTGGCATTGACAATCAGGAAGTAATATACTTGATATCTGCAAATGTGGCACAGTCCAAATCAATTTCAAGTCATTATTACGATATGTATCCAATTCCTACTAAAATCTGAATTAAACATTCTGAAAATTCTAGTTAGAAATTAGCATTTTTCTTCCTTGGAATCAGGCTTAAAAGTTTCGTTCAGATCGAAAAATAAGTCCCCGAAAATATGAGCTCTTTATTTTGATATTAAGGTTGATCGGACATTTAGGCAATGTAAAGTTAAAAAACTAATTTTGTATAAATATGCTGTTAATCGGTATCAGATACGGATAATATATTTTTTTGAAAGAAATCTGACGGAAGGTTTTCGTGTAATTAATTATTGAAAAGTCAATTTTTAGCATGTAGACTACATAGCAAATTTGGACGATACGCACATATACCGAATTATCTAATCACGCCTTCTAAAGATGAAAAGATCAAAATAACTAATATTTTTAATGATCAAGTTTCGTAGAATACATTAAAACTAAAATAAAAGTATTCTGACGGAGGGTTTTAAAGACACCTTAACGAGAAAAATGAAAAATTTACGAAAAAAATAGTTCGCCCTGCTTGAAAATAAATAACCCATGTGACTCGTAAATGTGAGGCAACGTCGCATATAATAAAACGTGGCAACTACGAAATGAAACTATTGCAGCTTATTTCCATGTAATATGTTTATATTTTCATATTTGAAAAAATTTTAATTGTTCCTTAATTATTCAAAAACCAAACTTATTTTAATCAATTATTGAAGCTCAAAATTTGAATTGTATCAATATAAGAAATTTCAAATTAAAAAAAAATTAAACATGAATATAATATCTTCAATATGATTTGCAATATAGAAAAAAAATTCCAAGCAAATAAACCCGAGTCGAAATTAACCGATCCATAACATATCCAACTTATCGCAATACAGGTTGTAGTAGTGCATGAGGTCCTAAACAAATGATATATTATATCATTGGAATACATAAATCGTGGTGGAGAGGTTCGAAATATTCAAGACTTTTTCAGATCTTTAAAACGCCTACGTCATAGAGATTCGGACTTATCGGATCTGTTTCGGAACTCTCTCAGACGTTTTAAACCTATTTCGGATCAAAAATTTCGACTCGGATCTCCAATATTAAATAGAAGTTCTGAAAGATCCTGATATTTCCATATTGTTAATGCCCATTCTCTCACACACACATTCTTATATAGTCTCTTTTTTTGAGGCCCGTGGCGTAGAATGTTTACGTTCCGTTCCTCTTCTCTGCTGCTTCGCTAAGTCCCTCGTTGTTCGTCGCTGTCACTACGTTGTCCTCTCGTTGACTGACGATGTTTTCAGCTGCAATACGAATTACATTTACGCAGCATTTGTTGAACATTATCAAATTGCGCGCCTCTTGAAGGTATGGTCGTATATATACTCGCGAAACACTGTTCGTCGAGTAACGTGACGCGATTCCCACGTCACAATATATACCTATATAAATCATGTATGCATATATGGCTGTGACAGTGTGTTTAGGCTGAAATTAAATATAAATTTTCTAACTCGGGTTCCAACCGTATAATTGAAGCAGAGATTCCTTCAACTTTGAGAAATCCTTACATTTTATTTACACTTCTTGTACTTTGCTTCAAAACGCTGACATTTTAAACAGGACAGTGAACTAATATTTTTCATGATACGGACCTAGTGGAGCAAGTAATGGGATTGGATAACCTTACTGTAAAATAAATTCAGCTTCAAGAAAAGTAACTAGTTGACGCAAATACATGATGAGATTGGATAAGGCAAAACTATGTGGCGCAGTTCTCAAAATCATTTCTACTCAATACATTCATTCAGTTGAAATAGTTAAAACGCGCTGTGACTGAACGATTTCGTTAATTTGATGCGAATTTTTTATCGTTCGAAATTAATTCCTCTTTGTCTCCCTGCAAATTGATTTCTATTGGAGCCACGAAGCTACGCGTTCTCTTCTGAACAAAATAATAATATCTCCAACTTCTTAGAGGAGGGATAATGAGATGCGTCACTATATATAGTCAATCCGTTTGATCTTAGTTTTTTTTTCAGTGCCGTTGTTTCACAATGACACAAAGATGCAAAGACAGAGAAAAGCCAACAGAAAAAACTCTTCTCATTTATGTATATTTTTTTAAATCATTGAACCGCATCGATATTCATTTCCTAATATTCATCTTAATTTTCAAATTTAGCAAAATAGAAACAATACTCATTTCAAATCACATCATTTTCATTCACTTTTATTCAATCATGAGATTTGAATATATTTTGTTCCAGCAAAATATGTTGCAATTATTCAGTTCAAGTATTAATAATTTGAATTCAGCACATTCAATTATTTTAATCGAATAGAATTTATGTGAATGAACATATTCGAATACTTTTCGTTGATGCCATTTATATTCTAATCGATTATATTCAACTGTTTATCACGCATGATATTTATTTAAACAAAATATATTCGTAAACTGAGTCGAAATGGCATTTATTATAAACGATTAAATTTTAATATTTCTTTCAAATAGTATTGATCCTAATTTGATAGATATGAATATTTATCTGAAATACTATTCATTCTAGTTTGATATGTTCTCATGTTAATTCCAAATGTTGTGCACTTCTTCAGAACAATTGAAGTAGTAGGTTTAGATAGTCTATTGAACTATCATAATTTTTAATATTTCACTAAAATGTCGACTGCGATTATAGTTTCAATGAGAAAAAAAACGTTGCTCTATCGTTTAATAACAGTTTTCGTCCAAAAAAAATGTTTTTCATCCTAAGAGTAGTAAACCAAGCTCATCCATATCAATACTTCCACACCCAATTAAAGGCTGTGGTTGGAACAAATCCCATTTTATATTACTTGGTGATATGAACATTTCTATTTTATCAAATTGAATTAAGCATTCCTACTGGAATTATACTTATTTTTCAGATCATTTTCTTTTTATCATGCGAATTTCTTTCCGGAAAAGCCCTCAAAAAAAATTGCTAAAAAGTATTTGCAATCAATTCGTCAAGATAAGGGTGAGTTTTGATATTACTAGTGATTGGTGAATTTTATAATCATATTCATCATTATCAGTCCAAACTCTAATGAAGATTACGTGATGTCAAATAAAACAGAAACATTCAAATGCTGTCAACGCGATGTCATATTTTTTCATTAACTAGATCCGAGTCGAAATTTTATTCCTATCAAGAGACACGGTAGTGTCTCGCGCCAAGTTCACTGCGGAGCGAGATACACGTACCGTGTATCTTTACGCGAATATCCGAGTTTCAAGAGACCACTATGATGAGATCTCATATATGCACTTAGCGGAAAAATAATGGGCGCAATCGAGAGCTCGTGTCCAAATTATATAATAAAACTGATTTTATTTTTTTCCTACATGCCGTATAATGGAAGATATATTGAGTTAAAGTTGATTAAAGTTGAAAACAGTCGATTTTCACGATGAAAAAAATTCAGTCTTGGTTGTCGTCGTCTGTTCGTTGTCCTTATTCAATATATTTATGGTTATATAAGCTTGTCTCTCTCTAGTTGAATCGAAGTGTCCCCTAGTGTCCTGTTTTTTCTCGTTTTATGGCCTATGTGTTTGTCTTTTTTTAGTTCCGTTTTGGAAAGTCTTTTTCTGATACATATTATCGCTATAAGTTCATCCTTTTCTGTTATAACGGAATAATTCTTTTTTTACTCTAGCGGACAACTCTAACACTAGTCAAGATTATTATGAAAAATATAATAATTATTATTATTTCTCTACTATATAATTCTATTCTATTTATATACTCTAGCGGTCGATTCGGTACTCTAGCGGTCGATTTCGAAATTAATCTATGAATTTGAAGAAATAAGTTATTACCGACATACATACACATAACTATAACTATATATATTCCTATACTCTAACGGTCAATTTCGAAATTAATCTGTGAATAAGCAAATAATAAATTATTATTATTAAGAATTAAGAATAATTACGAATAAATTATCGACCAAAAAAATGTTATGTATAGCATGGTGATTTATTTGCCATTATGAAGTATTTACCTTTTGTGGCTCCACATTGGACCACTCAATGAAATTTCACATATATAGTGATGTCATCTTTTATAGATTTTTATATAGATGAATTATATTCATATTCTATATGTTTATTAAGTATAAATTAGAAAATATCGATTATCTTCAAAAGTTTCAATTTTAATTATTGTACTTGTAGTAAAAAAAGAAGTGATATCAAAAAAGGACAAACTTTTTTAAAAAAAAAAGAAAAAAAAGACGCCAAGTTCATGTGTGGCAAAAAAATTGAATTACAAAAATTACTTTGCAAAAAGTTTATATGAAAAAGTTACTGTGAAAAAATTACTTAACAAAAAGATTTGATATCAGTCATTTGTTTACCAAGTACACAATATAAGGTTATACATATACATATATAGACTTACTATGTATTATATATTATATATTATATATTACATATTTGTTATACATTGTATATTATATATTATATATTATATATGAACTTACTATGTATTATATAATATATAATATATAATATACAATGTATAACAAATATGTAATATATAATATATAATATATAATACATAGTAAGTCTATATATGTATATGTATAACCTTATATTGTGTACTTGGTAAACAAATGACTGATATCAAATCTTTTTGTTAAGTAATTTTTTCAAAGTAACTTTTTCATATAAACTTTTTGCAAAGTAATTTTTGTAATTCAATTTTTTTGCCACACATGAACTTGGCGCCTTTTTTTTCTTTTTTTTTTTAAAAAATACTTTAGACCTGTATATAGCTCGTTTTGTAGGAATTCAAGGTATAAGTGAGGACTTGAGACATTTAATTTTAGTCCTTTTTAAGACCTTAAAAGTGGCAGATATTTCCATTTCTTTCACTTTAAGGTATAAGAGAGGTATAACCAATTTTGGATATATGCCTAATTTAAACCTCCAAAGTCCTGTTCAGTTGATGCCTCCGTTATATATTTTTTTACATATATTACATACATGTAAAAGTTGCATGAAAAAGGGAAGAGATAGGTTATATCGTATTCTTTATTTATAATTTATCAAACATATATCTGTGTAATCAATATATTAATTATATCCAACTTATATATTAACCATATGTACTTTTTTTTTTTAAATTATTATTGCTCATCCATGATTTCATAATATGTTTACATTTATACACCTATTATCTCGTATGACCCGACAAAAAGATGAAACACATGTGTAACATTGGCCAACCGGCGTCAGTAGCGTTTGACGCAGCCTATTGTCTTTTGTCATTACGTGACTGTAGTACGCAATGGTCGAATCTTACCGATGACTTTATAAATGAAACAAATAAGGAATAGATTTGGTAATTCGTAAGTCGTACCTTCTTGTACCTACATAGATGATAATAGAGGTATAAAAAAGGATAAGTTGGGAAAACTAAGGAGTTATTGAGGTTCAAATGGATATGAAGGATATAAATAAGATATTGGGAAGTCACTATTTAGGACTGACGAGGAACAATTGAGGTACAGTAAGAAGCAGAAAGGTCTAATGTAGGTACAAAATTTCGACTCGGGGCGCGATCCACTCTAAGAATAATTAAAATTTTGCCTCATGTCATTTAGAATATCATAACTCAATCTTTTTTATCAGACAAAAATTTTTATCTTCCCTGGCATTGTTCCATTCACAGCTCCTAAGTTCATATCACACATAAGATCCAAGCATGAATTTCCCACTGTAAAAGGCGTAAAAAACATGATATATATATATTCATTTTTAATTCTAGTAAGAGAAACGTTTTCGGGTGCCAAATCATCATAGTAATTTTTCCGATTTCAATATAAGTTTTGATTTTTTCGAATGACTTATCTGTAACATTCATGTCAACTTCAGAAAAACGATAGTGATTTGAATGAATTCAAGAGAATCTTATAAGTCCTGTTTTTGAATGGTTTACAAGATTGTTGTTCATTATTATGCCCCAAAAGAAATGAATTTGCGCGGAGAATTTTCTTATATTTCGATCACATTTTAATACATAAAGCAATTCTTATTTTTTTTCAATATTCTGCTTTCCACTTTTCTACTTTCCTATTTTTCACTTCCAAATACGATCTTTATTGTTGAATGATTTGGAATATTCAGAAAAAATAAAAATTGCTGAGTCAAATTTTCTGAAACGGGCCACTAAAAATCGACTAGTCGATTTTCATAATTTTTTTTGCAAGTTCTTGAAGCTTTGCAAGTCAAAGTTGATGTTTTAAAATATTTTCTGAAATGTTCAATTTTTCAAAAAGTTATAAACAAATGAATTTCTAAGCAACTTTTTTTTCAAATTGCGATATCTTGGTTAATATTTGATAAAAGTTAATGAAATTTTCATGACATATTCATAAATATAGTAACGGAATCGAGTAAAAGATAATTTAAACTGAAAACTTGTGATTAGTTGATGAACACTTAATTTTACAATAAACAAATAACAATTTAACCAACTTCTCCTTGTATTACAAAAATTTTCTTTCCAAGTTTGCACTCCTTAAGCTTCAGCCTAGATGTCTGTAAAGAGAAATTTTGGTGTCAATTTGGAAAAAAGTTATTAATTTTCAAATATCATGCAGACACTTGAATGCGGCCGAAACAGGTGCTGCGCCACGCGAGCGGCACCTACAACTTATACTTTTCTCCCCTGGTTTAAATGTTAATTTTTATAACTTTATAAAATAAAAAAATACTTCATTGTTACATGTTTACACTGCTCATTTATTATTTTGCAACTCAACTACTTTCAATATAACCGTTTTTATAATATATATGTTGCGAATGACGTTACAATCTATTTAATTTATTTCAAATAATATGTAGTTATATTATTATTCAGAAAAGAAATAAGTTCATTTGTAATGCCTATTCAATTTAATTCAGTTTCTAATAATGATAATTTTGAGCTGTTGAGTTGGAACATATTTATTCACAATATCACTCACATACAATCCGTTGCTGTCGAAAATAAATCTATGGATGTGACAATCGCAGCCTGGTGCACGGGAAAGAAAAAATAAGTGGAAAAAAAACGGTGTAGACATAAGAGAGAAAGAATGAGAGCATAGATAGATGAGCTCAAACAAGACCATGAAAGTTTGCGGTCCCGTTTCAAATAATTGGATTTGCCCAAACGAGAAAAGAACGGAAAACGAATCATATATACACATACATGTATACATGGATGATTGTAAACGAGTAGAAATTGAGGATTGAAAGAAAAGCGCGGGAGAGGGAGGGAGGGGGGGGGAGTGTAACATCATGGTCGTTGGTTCCACAAAACTCTCATGAATTTCCTGTTTTTCCAAAACACTTCGCACCCTTACTCATGACATTACTACTTCTTCATTGTCATTTTCATTTCATTTTTCTTTTTCTATTATTTCCTGATATATAATACTTTTTCACACTTATTTCACATCTATGCACATTTTTTCATCAAAATATATTATGATGTATTTATTTTTTATCCACATTTTTTTCATTCATGCATTCATTATGTCACATTTCCTCTTTTTTTCAAAATGGATAAAATTAAACTGCAAGATTATATGGTGTGTTTCATGAATGTATGATTTCGCATTGTTAGGGTTAGTTTTTTATTACTTGAATAATTACATTAGAATTATATATCATGAATATTTGGAAAACATTAAAAAATGTATTGTATGTCTCGACATTCTTATTTTTTTTTTTACTACCTCTTGTACTTTGTAGTTTTCATGAATAAGATATATTCATATCACTATTGAGGAGTGAACTGCTATTGCTTTTTTGTGAGCCGTAATTTATTTTCTCGACTTATAGCTAAGGTTTTTTCCAAACCTGAGTCACGATCACTTCATATTATTCGCATGCTCGCGTGACTTCAGCAAGCAATATAACCATTTCCCTCACACTATACTTATATTTATAAGGGTGGCTATATGTATCGTACATACACACACACACACACACACACACACACACACACACACACACATACACACACACATATATATATATATAAAGGGGATTTTCAGTACATAACACGCGCTTTGCAACGTTGAACAACATGCACGCATCTCACAGCTGGTAAGGATTCATATTATGCTAAATTGGAAAGAGGAAGACAGAAAAAATGGTAGTTACAAAGTTTTTTGTTTATTTAGTTCAAGATGACGCAGAGGGTAAAATCACATGTAAGATCAAGGATTGTTAAAGCGATAATTATTAATAACTCGTTAGCGTTTTACTACATTCACTGATTTTTCACTATGAAGTAATTTTAGATTCTTTTTAACTTATACTTTTATTTGTCCTAAATATCAAACTTTTTATCGCTTACGCATTTATTCATTCTCTACCATGTTCATTTATTCATTATTATTCATTATTCATAAGAATCACATTCTTCTTCAAATTAAGGGGACCTTTCATTCTTGTATTCAATTATTGAACAAAAAAAAAAACAAAAGTTAATTGAAACTGACGTGTCAAGGGTTGACCATCAGTCATCAATTCGCCATTTATGATGATATTGTAAAAGAATAATATCCCTTGTGTCTTATATTATATAAAAAAAAATATGAATCGTGAAGGGATAAAAAAGAACCATGTACACAGCGTAACAAATACTTGTCTGTGAATAGAATCGACATATTTTTGAGACAGTTATGATGTTATAATAAATTAATTGGGCAATAATTAAGGGGACCTTCTGGTCTAGAATTTTCGAAAAATTGATTTTTTTTTTCTTCTATATTCCGAAAGTATAGTGTCTTAAGATTATACTGCGGAAAATTGGTAATGATATTCACAGTATTTCAAGTATTATAGCTCATTAAAGGTCAGCGCCAAAGTAGGTAGAAGGGGCTATTATTAACTTCAAACGCGTTTATCTCGAAACGACTTTTTTTTGTCTCGCGGGAATGATTTGAAAAAAACTACTCGACCGATTTATCTCAAATTTGAACACGTTATTAAGTACACTAGAAGCTATGGTCGGAACTAGAATAAAAATTTTCTGTCAAATATTTCTAATTTTTTCATAAACAAAACGTTACAAAAATGAGGCTGTTTTCAGACTTTTCATTTCGACAACGTGTCATTTTGTCAATTTTTTTTTTCTTTGTTTCATTCTAGTTCCTGCCATAGATACATTCATAAAAATTGAGGATCAATTTTTATTTTTGATTTTAGATGAGTAGAAAAGCCAAAACCATTCCCGTCAGCAAGGTCGGTTTTTTTTACAGGGACAACTTTGGGGCCATTTTTTTTATAATAATAATTTTGTTTTTTATTTTTTTTTTTTCAATTTTTGTGAAGATTATAATTGATAAAATATATTTACAAAGTTTGAATAGCATTGTTGATTTTTTCCATAACAAAAAAAAAAGTTGAAAATCTCTCGAATTTTCGTCCGCTAGACCAGAAGGTCCCCCCTTAAAACCCTGATCTAAAGAATTTTCTTTTTTATTCTTATTCAATTTTTCATCGGATAAATGTAATGTCATATTTTTATTTCATTCTAATTCTTCATTTATAATCAGCAATGAGATTTATATGGCGGGATACTTTGTGTAGTACTCATGCACATTGAGCTTAGTTCAAAACATATGTTTTATGATTGACGCGCGGATGTGAAATTGAACAAGAACTAGGGGAGTAGAGAAAGGCGGAATTGATATTCGAATGGAAAATCAACGGCATATGCCGTGGAGTTCATGAGTGACGTCGTGCGTTTATTGAGGGGCGAGCAAGGGAAACATATAGATGTGAAACCGAGAGTGCAGAGTATATAGAGAGCTTTGTAGAATGGTACATCCACCGTCGAGTAGAGGATCGGTTAATCGTTAATATGCAAACTAGGTTTAGGGTGAAGAGTAACTGCGGGATTCCAATGTGAATCCGAATCTCGAGAGATGGAAGGGTTGTACAATGACTGATGAAGGTCAGAGTTCCGTGAATTCCCATTCCCTGCAGCTTTATATTCACAGTGTTTATATTGACTGGATCTATATATTATTTCTGGATCCTTAGTTCGAAATGTAGTTAAATTATAATTATGCAATCAAATATATAATTTCAATTTTTCATGAAACACTTCAAAGTTCGTATCGACTTTCATAATTGAATGAAACAAAATAACTTTATTTTTATTTTCTGAAAATAATTCTGTAGTGAATGAAATTTCGAATGAATATTTAAATGTTGAATTATCCATTATGAATATTTCTGCATTTTCGAAGCAATTGTTTTTTTTTTTTTTTTTTTTTTTTTTTTTATAGAAATCACAATTTTAATTTTGGTGCTTTAGGTCTAGAATATTTTTAAAAATACAATTCAGAGATTGCATACCATGGAGAATCGATATGGCAAAAAGGAATTACATGAAATTCTATCGAAATTCATACTTATATTATATACATGTATATATGTATATATATAGATGTACACGCATCTGATCGATCCCCAGGGATCGCAATAGCGATTCGTACAATCATCACGATCTGCAATAGATCTCGAGAGAGGAGTGCATATATAGATCCGACAGTAGTACTGTCTCTTTATTGGCCCCTAGAGGTGAGTTTGTGTGACTGTTATACAACTCTATGTATATAGAGATGAATACATACATATATTGGCAAGATTGTCTACTTGTGCAGTATCACCTAGCAAATATCATTATAAGTGCATTCGCCTCATATTGACCGTGAGAAATTGTGTGATTCATCGCATCCGCACATTTAAGCTGCATGTTACGTGGTAACCGTGTCGAAATTTTCATGCTACTTTGAACTTCATCACTCACATTCGTTGAGGTATTGTAAGAACAAGAAAGGTTGTTTAATTATTCTCCAACACTATGTGACCTCTTCTTAACGCCTTCGAGTGGACGGATATTATCTGATCTTTAACTGCAAGGCACAAAGAAGGATCTGGGAATCAATCTCCATAGACCCTCTTAATCCGATTCAGCATTCATCTACATTTATTTTGTTCTGCATTCATACATTTCATCTAACAAACTTTCGTCATTCAGAAAGAAGTGGAATTGCTTGTATCAAATAAATGAAGCTGATGACTGAATACATTTTTGATAATTATTTATTATCTGCCAATCGCTAAAAATGTTGTATCTGTTTTTGTTTAATTGTTATTAGAATGATTTCACCACACAATAAGTTTTTGACATGCTCATATTGAAATTCTTTTAGAATAACTGGTAGTTTTTATACATCTTTATACATAGTAAAGAATTTTTTGAAGAATATATTGACTTAAAATGTAGGTATATAATCTGAAAAAAGATAATTTAGTGTGAGATCCGACATGAGATATTATTCATTTCACGCAAAATGATTTCTCAGCTTTGACACAAATTATTGTTTCATAATTTAATACAAAATCTGCGTTCGGAACAATTAACACAAATTTAAAGTGGACTACAAGTTTTATATTCATGTGTATGGGGGAAAGCATTGCGTGCTAGAGCTTTATGCACATAAGCGAGAGAAAATTTATATATATGTGTATGTATGATGTTTATAAGGAGAATTGTGCTTACTTGAGAAAGTTTGTGTATGAAAGAATATTTTATTGCGAATGAGATGAAAAACTTGTTATTACGCAGAAATATGAAACTTCATCATGCGTATGAAAAAAAAATGTTTTAAATTCGAAATTTACTGTTTTGTATTATTTATTTATTTATTTTCATAATATTTGTATAATATTGATAGTGAATAAATGATATTTCATATTATATTTCGAAGTTATTTTTATATTTTTATTTGTTTTGTTCATTTTTTATCTTCTTTTTTTTTATGACATTTTTGTGATATGAAATATTTTATTTTTATTTTATTATCAATTTTTAATTTATTAATTTGTTAATAATTAATTATTAATAAAAAAATTATATTTTATGTTTCAAATATTAAATTTGTGTTGTAAATATTGATTATATAAAAATATTAGATATTAAATTATATTAATTATTGAATAGATTCGAAATTTGTTGTTTTATATTATTTATTTATTTATTTTTATAATATTTGAGTAATATTTAGTGAATAAATAATATTTTACTAAAGTGTTGTACAAAATTTTTTTACTGTGTAAGGAGTATGCAGATCAAATTTTGTCCTATTTGTATGAGTCATGCGAATTTCCGATTGCACCTCATTTATAAAAAAGTGCATTCACTATTTTCCTCTTCGTTTAATTTTTAAATAATATCACAATAAATTAAATAAGATGAGAAAAACGGAATGAAAAGAACGTGGTAAGGAGATATAGAAGGAGTTTCATACATGTACATGCACGTATCAAGAATCGGAAACAGGGCCGGCCGAATCACATCTAGAATACTAATATAACTTCTCATGGCCAAAAACTTTCAAAAGGGATGTTCAAATATCTCCCTCCCATTTTTTTTTTATACATCGCACAATATTCACCATATTGTCGATCAACAAAAGATCGGAAAGGGACAGCGATACATCATTTTCTATGAAATTTCTTCTCTTACAGAGGCGCTTTTTGCAATCCCACCAATAAGAAAAAATATACATTGTATTTATCCGATAACTTTTTTCATATACATTGACGTGAAGAACAAAAAATGAAGAAAAAAATAAGATAGAATGTGGATACAATTTATCATGCCACTAGAATAATAATTGGTCGTCGATGATAAAATGCTCGTCACCCCTCCTTTGCTCAGCCTAAAAGGCTCAAGAAGCTCATATATACCGTTTCTCCTTCAAAACGAATATTGTCAGATACGTATTTTTGTCCCAACACTACTTGATCTCAGTGATGCTGAAAATAAATTAAAAGTTTGTCTTCTCTCCTACTTCCATGTTGGCATAGAACTTTATATTGTAAAATACTATATACTATACACTATCTCAAGTTTATCCATCTCACGACAACCCCTTCAAGCGTTCCTCCACTCTGTCACAACAGGCAGGCTCCTTCACTGTATGTCCCTCTCGTTTACATTTAACTCAAGCTTTGTATGTATGCGCGAGATACACAAGTTTCGTACGCACTCTATAGTTCTACATCATGAAATAAAAAGCACAAAGAGACAGATGAAAGACGACATGAAGCTGTGCTGCAGACCCATACATACACATATAGTATTTTCGAGCAGCAGAAGTGAGAAAAAATCTGACTAGTGAGAGAAAAAAATTTGAGGCAGCAGTAAATGTTAACACTTTCGTACATGAAATATTTTTCTTTATTATCAAATGTTCGTGCTCTTATAGTTATCCGGGTCAAATTAATATTTGATTTGATGTCATTTTTTTTTTATATAAACTGAAAGAAGGTCTGTTCAAACTTTATTCAAGTTCAATGTGAAATTCATGATAAATTTAAATCACGATTTTTCATCTGTTTATTAACTGTATGTTAATTAGTATAAATAGAAACACATCTCTGTAGTAAAGATCTGTAGTTGTTCATAGTTGTTTGATAGAAATTTCGGTATATTTATAACCTTACGAAAAATTTTTTACATTGCATTTTACAATTATAAATTATACATATATATATATATCAGTATGAGAAGAAGACGATAAAAGTACAAGTTATATAGAAAAATTCGTTGGACAAAATCCAAACCGGGAATTGAATGGCAAGTGGTGGCGCTATGGATCACCGGATTTGTCTCAAAATCCTGGGTAGGTCTGAGAATCTCTATAGCTTTAGCATTATGTTTAAATCTTTGCACGATTTCCTATCCACCAATCGCCAATACATATACGATATCTAAAATACAACACTTTCTGTAAGGTAGTTAACTTAAAGAAAAAGAAATATAAATACGAGAATAAATAGAAATGAGCTGAATAAAATTGACGTATCTGAATATACGTGTTACTAGGTATAATAATATATATATAATAATATATATATGAAGGAGTATGAGACGAACAGAAATGAGGAATGAGACTATAACTGTGAGACGAATGGCCAAAAGGATTCGAGAAAGATACGGAGGTAACTCTACTTGGCCGTTAGCCAAAATGCACCGTCCTGAGATGTTGATCCCCAAGCGTAAACGCGCGGCCACCGGGTGAAAATTATTCGAGATATGAATTTACGGTCGGCACACGCCGGAATAACGTTTCGTCGTTTGCAGTAAAAATGAGGAAGGATGGCAGAGGGAAAACCAAGGATGGTTTCGATGGTGTATAGTAGTGGCGATGCGGCAGCGAATTTTCAGAATTGTTAAAGATAAGGCATATTACCCGGTTTGACTTAATAAACTTAAGAAACCGGAATAGCTATATGTACACTACCATCAGCACCGTATCTTATACAATCAGTTATAGCAACCACAACTATCTCTATTGTAAGCATGGATAGAGAAACAACAGATAGAAGAAAGAATGAATGAAAAGCAAATGCGAAAAATACAAACAATTACAAAGGAATGCAATGTCAACCAGACAAATTTCAACCCTTGATCTCTTTATAAATTCTTTCGCAACAATTGAGCAAATGATGATGGGAAAGTAGAGATTGTGGAAATACAATGTTTGCACTATCGCGGTTGGGAGACTATGTCTTAGAACCAAAGAGATGAGAATTGTCTGAGAGTAAAGAGAAAAATGATCGAAAGCGTGAGAAAGGACAAAGACGAAAGAGAGAAAGAGTGAGTATTGTTGAGTTACGACGGTGGAACTTTGCGTATTCTGTGCAACCGCATGAAGTATGCATGCCAAGGGCGCCAGCAGCCTTAAGCAGTAGCTGGAGGAAGGAGGTGAAAGTCGGAGCGGGCAAATATAGCGAACCGCGCGCGCGTCCCGCAAACTGATCAAAGTTTTCTCGATATGCCCGGGTTTCGAGATTAGTTATTTATACGCGGCTAGCCACACGATGGCGAGCGCCAACCGGAACAACCAAATTGAAGTTCGCCCTTGGCACAACTTTAGTTATTAGCGCGTAGGAAAGAGAGTTTTGTTAGTGAGTTTTTTTCAATTCTCAAATGGTAAACATAAATTCAATGAACCAATTCATTTATAATGTGTACATAGATGCGAAATAATCAATTAGATTCAAGATAGAAAAAATTAAGAAAAGAATAAGAAAGACGAATTAGTTTCAAGCCATGTTAATTGTGTCTCGATATTTTCTATCTTGAATTTTTTCCACATTTTCAGGCGGCTTGCATGATAAGAAATGAGATGGAGGTTTAGGAAAACATTCAAATAACAACTATAGAGGGTGTGAAATAAAATAAATAAACAGACTTACGCCAACTCTCCATAACCCACATCCAGTACGATGACGCGTAGTTCCATGAGTATAACTTACAGTTGAAAAATATTATATACGATTGCCATTACGACATGGTAACTCAAACAATTGCAGATAGTGGGAAAAAAAAAGCCACTAGTAATTCAAACAGTAAAATTATGAACAAGAATAGTGTGTCGCGGTTCGCGTGTTTTATATTTATCAAGGAAATAATAAGTGGTACATTCTACGATAATGTGAGCATTCGATGGAAAACTGAGAAATTAACCCGATTTTTTTCCATTCAATATTGAAATGTTTCATCGCATCTCAGGCGAATCAGAGATGACACTACCCATAACAATATAGTTTCGAAATAGAACCAACAGTTT
This sequence comes from Microctonus brassicae, assembly GCA_918226075.1. Lineage (NCBI taxonomy): Eukaryota > Metazoa > Arthropoda > Insecta > Hymenoptera > Braconidae > Microctonus > Microctonus brassicae. The sequence goes on from OW445483.1 coordinate 3,114,804, forward strand.
TCACAAAAAAAACCAAAAATATTCTGTGAAAATAAGTCGATTCAGAAAGATAAAATTTTTTTATATCTCTTGTATTCATTTTTATGTTTATTATCATAAGGTGCAACCCATGGATCATAACCAAAAGTAAATTGAGGATTCCACTGAAAATATGTAACGAATGTGGATATACATGGCGGTAATTCAAAATTAGGTCATCAACGTTGTTAGCGGACATTACAGACCCTTCATCAAGTTACGGTAATTGAATGCGATCCTATGTACATGGAAAAGCCGTGTGCGGGGGGCATCATTTCGAATCGAAGTAATGTTCAATTCTTTGTTTATCTATCATGGTATTATTAATGTATTTAAAAGTATAAGTTCGATGGTTAGCTCATAAATAGTCGCCCTTTTCGCACTCATGTGGAAGAGATTTTCTTTTTTTGTATTTAATCATAAAATATAAAAGCATTCTCCTATATCGTTTGCCTACCATTTTGTAATAATCAAAATTAAATCATTCATGATGAAAAATAATTTCGATAATAATGATTATAATCATGAGTGAAATTTAATTGGAATATTAATATCAGCAATTTATTAAATAGGTTAAGTCTGAATGTGGTTTATGGTTACATTCTTCAATGTAATAATCAACTTCAATAATATAAAGTTATTACGTGTTCACGAATATAAAATTTTAAGTTTGGTTTTTTCATAGAAGCTCAACGAGAAAATTTTGCGTTATTCATCGAACTATGTTCAGTTTATTTAATGCAGAAGTGTGTTTATGAATAAAAATTCAATAAGAAATAATATGAAATCAAAAATGAATTTGTATATCATATGTAGATTATACTAAATACGTACAGGCAGTTGATTGAACATGCCACTAATTCGAAATGATGTTGATTTGATAGTTCCATCATGTGTCTTTTACATGTATGTGCATGTTTACTCGGGCTGTGGACTATTTATATCATAATAATTATATCCCAATCAAATTATGGGTTTGATATACGGAGGTATTTTCAGAATAACATTTAGTATTTTTAATATAACTAAATATCTATGTAACAGTAAATTGTGTAAAAATTGTCGTTGATGTATATTTTCGTGTTTGCTAATCACTCTGAACTCTTAATTGCCCTCAAATTATAAGTTCTTATCACGAAAATGACAAAAACTATAAATTAATAACAAAATCATTTCTCAATAATCACAATATGAAACAATATCCAACTTTAGGGAAATCGTATGATTGAACCAGATCTTAAGTAGCATGGAAATAGAAGCTAATATTACATATAATAAAGTTGAAGATTATGCAGAGGTTTTATTGCAAAATGAAACGAAATCTAATTGTGCTAAGTGTAGAAAGCACCAAAGCAATGCTCGATTTATAGAGGCTTTTCAGATTCAATGTAGAATTGATAGGCCGAAGAATATAATAGGATGTTTAATTTCTAAAGGAAGTGAAAGAGTATAAAAATTTCGATTCGGGTTATTTTGGATTGTTAAAAAAAATACTCTACATTAGTCCAGTAAGTACTGATTAAAAAATTAATTAATCACCTAATTCAAATGATGTGTGAGACATGATAGTCCGCCACCTAAATATAATCAATACAGTACGAATGTATTTTTATGTTCATAGATATATTACACAGAGTATAAAACGATAAAATACAGAATAGAAATTTACATTTTTGAAAATGATGTAATTCATTTTTTCAGAAAAGACTAGCTCCAGGCTACAACGCTAAGATGTTACACATCACAATGAGAGTCTTCTTTATACTCAAGCATTTCTTTTCTTTGCTGCACATCTACGTGAAGATGGGAATTAGTTTTGTTGAGTTGAGAAAAAGATAGTAAGAAATTAAGATTGAAGTAAAAGACTTGAGAGGCAATTTTCTTATTCAGTTTTTTTTTTACCATCATTCTGGTCGAGAGCACAAGTGCACAGGCAGTGCTCGCACGTGAATATATCGAAAACAATTTCAATTTGGAAAGTTTAAATACCAGTGAAGGGGTTTCAGGGTGAGTAACAGCGCCGTTGAAGAGAGCGACCGCAATCCGGATCCCTGGAATGGATCGTACTATATAGCGAGATATAGAGGAGTGAATGGGAAAGGGAAGAGTTGACGAAGAAGAAGACGCAAAGTAAGGAGAAGGTCTATGGATATATAGTCAAGAGGGCTCGAACTTTCAAGGAAGGTATTTCGAATTTTCCTTTAATTTGAAATATAAGGATGCTCGCAGAGCAAGTCGTCGTATCAAAACTTGAACTCTCAAAGGCACGCCCGCGTATAAGGTTCTTCAGACTTTTGCATCCAAGTCTCTATATATCATATAACCTTCATACCCGGACCAAACGAATTTTTCCCTCTCCGTTTCGTTCTCCGCAATTCGCCCCTAGTCTCACCCACATTATACATATACAGATATCTCACCCCTGTGGGAAAGTCATATCGACGTGGATGTACGGAAACACTGGGCCTGAAGCTGAATTTCCGCAGCTGCTTGCGGTTCATGTTATTCGGGTTACAACTTTTCACTGTAGAAAAAGAAAGGATGAGACCTCCTCACCCAACATTACCTCCCAAAGTTTTTTCTCAAAGATATAGGAATTGAAAAGCATGCACGCTCGCAAAACATTCCAACTTGAAGAAAAATAAAATAAATAAACCGTAAGTAACATATACATGCACATTCGAACCGAATCGTTCTTCATCTTTCCTCAGTACTCCACGTAGTTTCTTCCTTTTTTTTCTTTCATCGTTTTTTTTGCAATACATAGGAAAAAATAGAATCTTTTAGAAAGTTACGTAAAAGTTTCTCGAAGCGTGGACACGAATTTTGGCTGAACAGCAAGGGCAAAAAGGATGCGTTTTTCTTCTACAACAACTATGCATCGTCTTCGTCGACTTTATTGAGGCGAAAGAAATTGTATTTGTGAGTTTCGCACGTCGTTTTCTCGACAGAACGCAATAACAGGGACTCGACCGAATCTATATACTATATATACTGAGGTCTTGAATAACAGTGAAGCTACATCCCACAAGTCAAAACTTATTCACGACGAGTTTCACAATGCGAGGAATGAAGATGATGCGATGTGGTCGTATACATATGCAAGTGTAGTAGTGGGTGAGATACCCCTTAAGAGCAAGGAGATTCATCAGGTTTCGGATGTGAGACCAAGCAAGGCCACTTTGGTGAAACTTTGTACTGTTTGTGACGAGAACTTATTGTCAGATATATAGCAATGCTACACCCGAGATCTCGCAGAAGACGACAAACGCTCATTTGTACCTTCAAATTAATCCTGCATACATAACTAAATTCCCCAACACACAACATTAAACAAATACACCCTGATTTATCTCCGGATGTTTTTTTTTTATTTATTTTTCCAGAAATCTCCTTACTTTTTTCTCACTAAAAATATAACCGCAATTGTCATATTTGCTCTTCACAAACATCACTCTTTTTTCGCCCAATCGTGCTGCATCTACTTTGGAACGTCACAATTTAAGTCGAATGGCTGATAAAGCATACGGTTTGGGCTGCAATTGTCTTGACAAGGTCTTTTGACAAACAATGAGAAACGATGGGAATACGAATAGAATTTATGCATAGCATACATATAGAAAAAGCGGGATATCGCAAATTTACATGTGATTTTATGTGATGTTTCTTCTTATAGTTTAGTCTAAAGAAAGTAAATGTGGAGTACATGTTGTAGCCAGTTCTTCGGAGAAAATTTTATGAAGTGAAGCAGTATAAACCGATTCCCGAAAAATGGAAAATCACAAAGTTTTTTCCAATATTCATTTTGTTGATTAACATTGTGATTCACATCAATCATAAGAAATAATTGTATTTATTCATGAAAAATAATTTATAACAATCTATACAAGGTATTTTACTTTAATTCACGAAGTTCTTGACTTTGGATTTTTGGATTTGACTGAAACATTTTTAGAGTATAGTTTGTTGAATCTGGGAAAAACCATTTTCAAAGATGTGTTGACATAATAAAATGGTAGATGTTCATCAAGAACAATCGAATAATGAATCTCATGAATTATCATTTTATATCTTAAAGTTTTTTTTTTCTGAAGTTTCCGCAATTTGAAAATTAAACCATTTATTGTTGAGCTCTATGATGGCAAAGTTCGGACAGTCAAAACTTGAAAATGTTCACCAAATTTGAACAAAACGCAATAAATTTCATGGCTTCCGTTTATGAAGAACATCCTCATGAGCATTCACCATCCAAAGACGATTGGTTTTCATAAAGTTCATACAAGCACAGTGTTTGTAAACAAACCACCATCTCGTTGAATTAGTCTTTTTCATTCTCATCAGTTTATAATTTTATCATCACCTACAATTAAACATGGTATTTCTTAATCATAACAGTACATACATCATCACACATAGAAACAATCATAAGACAATAAATTTGCAGGGCGATAATGCACATTTATTTATCTATAAATTCATATGATACAATTTTTATATTGAAACTAAATAAAACTAATCGTTGAATCCGGGGGAAATTCAATCATTTAATCATAATAGGAAGCAACTAAATAATAAATGAAAATTTATGTTTTTAAAAACGTAATTCATTTCATCAGAAATGGCCAAGATTAGCTTCTGCTATCATAACGTAGTTATTTCATTATCGACAAATAGTTTTTGTCGGGTTTAGGTAATATTATGCTATAATACATCGGTAACTGTGCATCACATTTTGATGTATATAAGCTCGTACCGATCATGGCAACGTTGTTCATTTCATTTTGTTCAGCTCATTCGATGATATTGCGCATATTAATTACTTAATGAAGTTTTGAGTTTTGTATTTCACGTCAAGAAAATCGTGTAATTATGAACTAGGAATTATACTCTTTTTTATCTATTTGTTTATTATTTAATTTTTTATTTATTTCCTTATTGATTTATGCACTACCTTATATTTTTTTCCAATCACGTCTGTTTTCAACTTCACCAAGTTGACTGCATTCTACTTGCAACATTTCAACAGTGTAGTTAAAAATTATGGATCATTTCCTGTGATATTGTCAATTATTTTTTATATAAGATCATTTTTCGTTGAAAATCTGTTACAGCATTTTTTAACTACAATTAAACTACTGCCATTTTTTCACGGTCAGCATAAGTGATACGTCTGATTAACACTAACTTTGAATACCTTTATCTCCGTTTTAAATGGATCGAAAAGTTTGTACTTTCGCATTCAGACTCTACTGTAAAAATACTGTAGAGTGTAGATGAAATTCCATTAAATTATTTTATGGCACAATGAATTACAGTAACTTCATTGATGTTTGTTAATAAACTCTTCTCATCTAACACATTCCAATAGATACTTTCATACATATGTACAAATTTGTTTGCGTACATATCTAGTAAAATAACCTTATTCAGTCTGAGTACTTTTTTTCCTTCCGTTTTTTCTTCCAACATATATTTGCGTGCACTTTTAATAAGAGATAACATCAGTTTTATCACGAGTGCATACTTGTTGATAACGTATACGAGTGCACCAACTTTTACTATTCCAGGCGATATTGGAAAGTGTGCAATATCAGTAATGGAAAATATTACATGTATATTTGACTATTTCTAAGAAAATAATAACATTTTTATGTATAATCTCTGTATTTAAGTCGTACTTTTTGCTACTGTAGCTGTACTTATAACATATACAATACATTTTTTATAAATACTTAGTGTGAATATCGATCCATCGCTGAATTGCATGCAGTTATACAAAATTTTGATGAATTTTGATGTTCATTAATATAAATAATATAATAAATAATATATAGATGTTCTTGCCAAAGACAATTTACAAAGAGATTATGAGCATTAACTTCAACTGTTTAATCCATGTGTGTTAATGTGGAAAAATGTATAACGCATTTTCTCTGTTGAAAATTCTGCCATGCTGAATACTTGATAAAACAAAAACTATTGAATATATACAAAACAGTACATATTATAATTTAAAGAACGAAATGTTCATTAGGAATAAATACGAGAAAATGTACTGAAGTCGAAAAAATAAAAGCCGGAACTAATTGTTTTTCACATTTTTTCTTTTTTTTTTTTCTTTTTAGAGAATCAAATAGAAATTTTATATCAAACGTGAAATGTGATTTTTACATATATTTTAAAGGTCGTCAATGAAAATAGTAATTCTACCTAGGTTATCTACCTAGGTTTCCTGAATTAAACGTCGATCCCATACAAATACAGTACAGATGTCTACATTAAAGGCATTGTGACTCGCTCAATGTTAACCTTATATACAGACTTACATGAAGTGTCCTAACTCGAGGCTGTATAACCTCATCCTATGTTCGTTCTCGTTCTAGTCTAATTTTTCACGAATATTGATTTACCTTGGTGTTCCAATTTTCAACCAATATTAGACCAAGGTAGCCATCCATAATAATTTTATACAGTCAAGACAAGGTCTTTCACTCATTACATAATGAAACCCTGCTTTTTGTATTTGATTTTCTTTATATGAATGGAGAATCTTGTGCTATGTATTGATTGCATTATTATACAACATAAAGAATACTTATAGAGTGAACTAAATCTTTGAAGGAATTGAAGTAATCAATTGAAATATATGATACATTGATAGAACCACATGTCAAGTAAGTGCAGAACGTATATGACATCACAGTAATTTAAATTTGAATTCATTTTCGGAAATGGTTAATCTTACAATATATATGATCATTTGCAAAATTATATTTTCGAAAAATGCATATATTATTTGAATACAAAGTTTTTTGCATTGTAAAGCGGACAGACAGCGGACAAGGATCCAAGAATACCAATGAATCATCAAAACTAAGCATTATCAAGCATGGTTCTTAGTTTGGCTTCTTCTTTTCATTCGAATAATATTATTAATCATAATAAACATATATATCGCTACTTCTATGAATGAATGATTGTGAAAGCTTTCTAATTTTGAATTAGTATCAAATATGCAGAACTAATGTTGGTGGTTATGGAATACACATGTCAGACCAAATTTCGGAAAATCTGTCGGCCCAAGAAAAATTAATGTGACAGTTTGAATCAGGACCTATAGAGGGTAGTTAAATAGGCGGATGTATTCTTGAAGAGAAAAATAGTAGCCATTTTCCAACGTAACAGAGGGGGAAAAAGCAACGATGACAAGGTTGACTTTGTGGTAGCACGAGTCAAATAAGAGTTTGTCTCTTATTAAAGAGTGATCGACTGTATACTTATTTTAAGTTTCTGCAAGTTCCTATGATCGAGTAAGAACAATGTGGGTACGTCAATGAATTCAGGTAGGATTCAATAAACTTCAGCAACAATAATATTCATTATTGCATAATGTTGCACTTTTTTTTACTTCTTTTTGGAAAAGAATTTTTGAAGAATCATTGTACATTACATTCATTTCATTTTTATGTATTCAACTTATTGAATACCCATCGGTAATTGATGGGCGATGGAGTTGCCCAGAGGATAAGATCACCTTAATGTAAAAACGCTGACTTTATGTCAGAAAATTTTTTTGGTGAATTCGATATAAGTGAAGGATAGAGTAGAGCATTTTTGATATTTCTGAACGAAAATCGACATATTGCAACTTGCAAGCAAAATACAAAAACAATGAACAGACAACAATAACGACGATCTGAATTCAATATTCCATGTCAAGATTTCGACAGTACAATTTTAACAAATTATTCCATTCGTCGCAAGACACATGGGAAAAAAAATAAAATAACTTTTGTTATGTAATTCGGGTATGAGTTTCCAATCGCGACCATTCTCAACATCGCCAGACCAAACGCTAATGAGATATGATAATCACGATGCTCCTGAACTATCGGCCGACTCGTACATAGATACACGGGTTGCTCTTCTGTTACTGGGTGAAAACTTAATACGAGTCCCATCCCCTTCGACCATCATGTCAATGTCTTTACAAGTGGCAGGGTGTGGTAATGATATCAGGATTCATTGATAGTGTCAACAGAATGATTCGTGTCACGCATAATTATATACGCGAGCATAAGCTTTTGATGTTAAAATACCTACCTATGTTATTGACATGCAGCCAAATGAGCAAAATGGACTCATGCTATATGAAGAAAAAAAGATGATAAAGAAAAAGTCCAGGAATTTTATTAACTGAAACAACAAACCGAACTCTTCATTGAATTATTTCTTCATTAAGTGTATATTCATATTTAAAATTAGAAGATGAACTGTTTCACAAAGCTGACTACATTAATTTCCATAACTCATGTGAAGCATCAAAGGAACAATAATAAAGCACGTGGGAATAGTTGAGAATAGAAAGAAGATGATAGATAGTGTAAAAAAATACTGAAATCGAGCTAAAAAAAAAAGAAAAAGGACTCAGTAAGATAAGACATTTTATGGGTAATCGCGTATATACCAGACTATGTTAGTCCTCTTATCCACAGTAACTTGCGTCGTTGAGAATAGTCTGGTCGACGGTAAAACGTCTCTTCCGGAACCTCCACCCCTTTCAATTCTCCTTCATGGTTAAATTTCTGGATAACCTCAACTGATTACTATATTTAGAGAATCTCATATACATACATTCGTACAATTATTTGTATGCATGTATGTATGTATGTAACACAATTAAAATCTTTGAAAAAAAAAAAACAAATTCAGATTCTTAAAATGCTATCAACTCCATTTATTTCGACCTGAAGACTTTCTGTTTTTCCTTTTTATTTAATTTCTCTTGAAATAATCTATGCTTTTATTTAAAAGAAAGATATATAGTCACATTGAAAATTTGGTAGTCACTGCTGATTCCTAAAAACATACCATTCTAAGCTTTTCTGTTAACAAAGAAATTTTGTATGAATCGTATTTTGTATACTCTTATGTTCTAAAGTGATTTAGTGTTTAACTTGAAACAGTAAATTCTGTATTTATACGTTTCTCCACTTACGACAGGGGCAATAAACTGTGAAATCCCACTTGAGTATCTCTCAAAATTTCCATGTGGCTTTGTATGAAACATATATATACATTTTATTAAAATTACAGTTGAAAGATTTCAAGTCTCGATATTTTGTTACCTATACCTATAATGCTATTGTTCGACATTAAGAGTCTCGGTAGGAACTCGTGTCAAGTATATTTTGATTGCGTGAAGCAACTGAGGGTCTTCATTCCTTACCTGAACTATCGACAAGTGACATTAGCATTCTAATAATTTCAAGATTTCATAAACAATCCTAAAATCATGTTTTTTTTTTTTTTTTTTTTTTTCATTCAATAATGTTCTCTTCACCTGGGATCAGAACAGATTTGGATAAACATAGCAATTGTTTTATACTAAATCTCAATATTGTGATGTAAGAAAAAAAGCGTGAAGTGTTTCGCCAGGTAGTGATGTTTTACTCCGTTGAATTTTCCGTCTTAGAGTGTCAGTCGCTAAAAAAATTTTGGTAAAGACAGTAACGCATTTAGAAACTATTAGATAGCGCTCTTTCATGTCCATCTTTTTAAATCACGAATAATTTCATGCGTCCTCTTAAATATAATACAGGGTCTATACTTTTTAAACTGAATTGTTAACACCAATATCACTTCAAAATACGAAAAAAATTAGACCAATACTAGCTGCCCATTAAATTTAGACTAAAGTTAAGACTAGTAGTAAAGATTTTATATTTCTTTCAACATAATGAGACCTCAATATGAATTCTTCACTGCTTGTGAAGAAGTGTGGGATGCATCGATATCTTCAAAAATTGCAGAACTATCGATACTGATTAAACCAACTCATTATGAAATATATCATGTTTGTCATTAAAGTTCAATCAATTGAAGCGCAACAGTCTCAAGTTAGGTTAGAATTGAAATGCTGATCCGTTGTATTAGAAATGTCTTACAAATGTATATAAGATTCTGATGCGATTCGATTCACCCCGCGGAAACGTTATTATGAATAAAGATGAGATTTCATTATAGTCAGTGTATTTAGGCTTATTATCATTCAAATGTGCTCAGTTAGAGTATGTTTAATAATTTCTGGATTTTTAACTATGAGTCATTATTCATTCAAATTCCCTGCTTTATCATTACATGATCAAAATATAATTGTAATTCCATTGATTTCAATTCACCACTGTTTTACTGCATGTCAATATAATCATCAAAGTCGTCAAATTTTTTCCATATTTTTGTATTCGTTGACAATTCGAACATCACTAATTTTCAAATAGAGGGAAAAAAGAAGGGTGAGACTATATGTAAAGTGAAAATGACATTAGGGAATATAAATTCGAGAAAAGGGGTTTCGTTAATTAAATCACCGAGAAATCCCGCGGAATAATTAATAGGGCAGCAACTAAAGTATACCAAGCGCGTCTGTAGAACGCGCGTAACATCGTTAGTCAGCTCTTCCCTAGCTCTTCTTCACCGGCTTCTTCTTCGAAATGGAGTGAGGGAATAAGAGGCAGAAAGAGAATAAGATCTCCAGGAGTAGTGAAGCTATTCTTGAATCTCGACGAGACCAACTGCGACGAAAAGCACTGGAGCTTTTCTCCTGGCAGCATAATATCTATCTATATCTATATGTGTACATATACCTACATATACTCCGAAGTAGTGTAGGAGAAATAAAGAATCGACGCAGTCAGAAGAGGGATAAAGTTAAAGGCACATCAGTATTATCTTGTCTTGACGTTGAAGTGTTCTCTTTTATCGTCGTTGCAGAACAGAATGAATAAATGAAAAAAATAAAATAACACAAAATCTCTGTATGATCAATCATCAGATGATTTATTATCGCTGGATATGATATGGGCAAGTGGAGTGGAGGATTTATATACAGTAGCCAGTATGTGAAGCTAGTCACTGTGAACCGGGTAGGCAAGAGGGAAAGAGAAGAAGGAGGATGACAACAAACGGATCACTGTGCATGACAGAGAGTACCGTGTACAGCGTGCAGTTAGATCGGCCATGCAGCATCATGGCAAACGCACTTGTCCTCGGCGCGTTCTCCCTCTAACTCACTATGTTTTGCCAACATTCGCTTATCAATCAGTGAGATACACGATGATTCGTGTATGTGGCGGTTAGCGAAGAGAGATGTCAGAGAATTGCAAACCAGAATTGATGATGACACACGGTGGGAGATGACGCGGGAGCGAATTCTGGGAAAGGTTCAGTTTCCAATGATTCCACATTGACAACAATGCTATATGTACAATGATGAAATGCAGTGAGTCGTAAATTGGAACTCTCGATGATGATTTGAGATGCCTTGTCCTATACAGAGAGAGGAATGTATGATATACGTATGACGTTGAATTCATATGCATGAGTTGATTAACATTAAATCAAATCATTTATGATTCTTTATTACAATTTAATTGTTTGTGAACATGATAATTACATAAATGCATTTCGCTCATAAAAAATGATCATTGCTTCGCTATAAAAATGGCCGAAAAATTAAATATGAATTACGAACCATCTCAGTGGAATTTTGTTTATTCTCAATACGACGTGAGAATTATTACTAAATGAACAGGCAAATTGATTGTGTAGAAAAATGAAACTGTAAGTGCATATATATACTTTGTAATTGAATGGTAAAAATTTAACTTATGATATCCATAAGCTCATGGACAAATATATCAATATTCGTATTGTTATTCAATTCTTCCAACCTGATTGAACGTTTACTTAATAAAAATCGAAAAAAAGTTGAAAATAATTTCAGCGACTTATTGAAAATCATGTAAGATTAAACATCGCTTCTTCATGAATTTCGTAACAATCTGAATTGGATGGTTTCAAAATCCGAATGATCGCTTATTAAAAAGAATTCTCGACTTCCTGGAATTTATTTGATAACTTTTGTATAGGATAAAATCGCGTTCGATACGTGGGAATGTACACTTCATTTGGCGAGGTTACAATGGATGCAGACGATGCAATTATCAGGTACGGCTGCTTGTCCAGTACATAAATGTCACGATTGGTATCAGACAGAAATTTTAACACTAAAAATTTATGCCACGTTTTCAAAAAAACTGTTCTGAAATTCGTACTAATATGACAAACCTAATGCTATACGAGAAATCCTGAAGTGTATTGATACATTTCATAAAGTAGAATATAAATATAATGACATGAATATAAGTTGTTTCAATGGCTTTCGACAATTCCAGCGCGACACAAAAAGCCACTTCACAGTGACAAATTTTCACACAAGATTGGTCAGTCTGAATGAAATATATAGTGGAGAAAATAATAACTGAATGTACCCGCATGTTACTTATATTCAATGAAATATTACTGAACTATTTCGTATTTTTTTCGAATAAAAAGCTTAATATTCCAGAGTTACCATATATTGCCAATAATTTATAATGCAAATACCGATTGTTTTTTATATAATTTTCTCTGCGCATATGATTTTAATTATATATGTGGTTCAGATGTAAATAATGTTCACATATTTCATAATTTCTAACTGTGACTTTTAGAATGTTCCGATGCGTCAAATTTTCATTGAAACACGCAATCGAATTTTAACGAAAGCGTCTCAATTTAGATGAACCGAACGCGCCGCACGAGCACACATTAAATGTTTTAACCAAGAACTGAACATTCTAGAATTGTTAAGTTCTCATCAGTTTCATCAATATTTTTATATTCATCAAATTTATAAATAGAAAATTTTATATTTGTTTACGATTAACATCGCTTCCCTCATATATTTAGTGACTAAAAAAAAACGTCAAAACCAATATAATTCTAAAAGTACTGAAAAAGATACAAAATTATGAACATTAAACTCTTTCTAAAAGGATGTCCTTCATATTCATCAATGAGTATTGAAAAAATTGGTAATAGTGGAAACATCTTGTCAGTAGAATAACTCAAAACAAATAGTCAAATCCAGCTCTGGGCACAAGACGCTTCATTCAAACTAAAATTATCCAGCCAGTTCGTACCTTTAAGGTGAATATACGACCACAGTAGACGAAGTTTGAATGGAAAAACGGAATTTGAATAGGAAAGAATTGTACCTTACTATGTTGTATCTCTCTGAATTTATTACGAATGCGACTCACCTGTAACATAAAAAAAAAGAATAAAATTAGACAAAAAGTTTTCTCAGAAATATTGAAATTCAAAAGACATTCGAAAAAGTTTCATAGTCGTATTACTTTTTTGTGAAAGTAATGAAACGATTATCAACAAAAAAGAAAAAATAAACAGAGCTTTACGAGATTCTTACTTTTTACTGATGACTTTCTCGCAACTTATTCGCTTTTCTTCCTTAGAGATAAGTGTAGAATAATCAGATGAAAATTTTGAAATTGACGGCAATAAATACTTTATGTCGTTTACATTGTATCCACGCCTTCTATAATCCAATTCAGGATTATTGTCTGAACAAGTATCAACTGTTATATACAAATACGCCATAGACATTAGTTGAAGAAGTATTTTATCCTTTTTTCTCTTTTCTATCCCACCCGACGCCACTGTCTCCACGACTATAACTCGACTCTTTATCACGCAATAGCAAAATGTCCTCGGCAGATTCAACGAGACAAGACGGACCATTTCAAGTAGCGCTTTGGTGTTATTGCCTGCTACTATCCAGACGCAATAACATCTCCATCAGAGTAAGAGGTTTGCAAAATATCTCATAATGTCATCAAAGTATTCTTTGAAGACATAAAAAAATATAACATTGTCGAGATCTAGAATTTCTCGAATATTATTTGAATAAATATATATGAATATTCATTAACATATGTAAATATTTCGTTATTAATTTTCTCTTCATGCTTACACTCAGTAGTATGGTATTTTTTGCTCAAGTACCATTGAGAAAAAAGCAATGACAACCCGAAGAAGTCACGCTTTGCTTTCGAGTCTGTGACACTTTATTGTCAGACATGTCCCCAACAGAAACTCCAAGCTAGCAAAGAGTAAAAGAGGAGATAGAAGAGAATATAACAGACAGAGAGCATTGTCTCGATGCGAACTTCTCACTCTCTATTACATGCCTTCTCTATTTGGTCTGTGCATTCTCGATGCAATACAATGCACTGTCGATCTGATGTTTCGCCAGAAGGAACTTCGTATACAGATATATATATATATATTCCATGAGTATAGTCAGGCGTCGTGCAACTGCGACTCATCCTACTTCATTCAAAAGTCCTCTTTCTCCCTCAGTTTCATCTATTTTACTCCAGACTTCATGCAGGAATATTTTTATTATAGTATAATAAAATTATCCGACCACATTTTTCACATATACACTTACAAAGACAATTTATCAATTCATTCATTGCAATCAGATAATTGAGTATACATGTACGTATTTATTTATATGTATTTCGATTTATTTTTCATTTTAATAATATTGCCAATTTACAATTTGTTATCATGAGTGAAATTCTATTGCAAATTACTTGATAATTCAATTTGAATGCTTTGTCATTGGCATAAAATGTCGAATGAATAAATATCATGTATATATTGTCCTTGCAAAATACCCAACTGAATCAATAATACATATACCAAATGTTCGAGTAGAAGTTTCAGCAATGTGGGAGAAAAGTTTGCGTTATTCACAGGAAAATATTGAGATTCACTTAGCTTATTAAGCTTCATCATAGAATTTTTGTACGGCAATCAATGTATAGAATGAAACTCATATTATCATTTCGAAATAGAGTTACAATTACAAATCACCCGAATGATTACCGCTAGAAGCCCGAGAGAAAAAAAAACAGAATGGCCATAAAATATTTCTATTCATAATATCGTTGAAATTTGCATGAACCGAACCGTAATCACCCCGCAAACCAAATCTCCATTCAGATGATACTGGTATATAAGGGGTGCAAAAACAGGAATAAAAAAATAATATTGAGAGTAGAGATAGAAAATAAAAGGGTCAATGCGATTATAATACTAACGGGGTTCATATTCCCGGTCGATTAAAGCTAATTTCATCTCCTACCACCCTCGTACGCAGACTATTCTCATTCTCGTTCGTTTAAATTTCGAGAATGAGGCCGTCTCACTAAAAACGATTAAAATTTTACCGATTTCGAGTATCGAATATTTATACTTTTTTTTATTCATTTCAAAGGAAACTTCATAATGTAAATTGCCAAGAATTATCACGTTATATTCGCATTTCAAAAACGACAATATGTGCGGCTTTTTTCAGTATTTACTACTCGATTTCTTGTATCAAGTGCAAATGTGGAATTTCAATGAAACACAGATAGATAATAGTTAGATTATGTGATTTCCCGAATCCCAATTTTATTGTTTCCTTACTCACTCAGGGAATTTCAATAGCTCTTTGCATACTTTTTCGTCATTTACAATTTATAAATGAATGTTTAATGGATTAGAAATAAAAATAGTCTTCAGTCATAAAGTCGAAGGATTACAGTTCACCACAATATTTCAGTACAATGATCTAATACATATCTTTCATAAAATGATCTTATCTAATTCTATTAATCTTATGATGATCTTAGAATGATCTTATCTACCTCAATTATTCCAATCTATACCTGCTGCTCATGAGTATCAATTTTTGTTTACAATCTTGGGTTTACAAACTGCTGGAAAGTCTGAGTTCAAAATTAGTCAATATCTTGAATTCAATGAAAATTTTTCTTTACAAATTCGTACTGTCAACACCAATTTCAAGCTATGATTGACCAGCAGATTGGGTTGACGATGAGCTAAAATGATCAATATAATTCGACACAAAATTCATGTTGAAAACAGTCAATACAAATGTTGAATGAACTTTTACATAATTTTCCACTGTGTATATGACAATACCGGATTTTCATTGGTTGCCGTTGGATGTAGGTTCAATGGAAATTCTACCTACGAGAAGCCAGCCATCAGTGTTAATCTCGTATCAGCGGGAAAAAAATAATCAATCTAGAATTGAATTTCAATAAACAGAGCACAATGATGAATGTAGTTCTGCGCCAATACCATTTATATGAATTCGCAGTTTGTGTGAGTTATTGTAACTTTGTCGTATTGCTATACCTTCCACTGTCCATTATCACCTAACAAACTATTACGTTTTGTCTCATTTTTTATTTTTGCTATTTTCAGCAAAATAACCGCAATCTCACATATATGTACGCGATGATTTCATATAGAAATTTAGATATGTTTTAGCTTGTGATAATATCTCGGAAGAACATATAATAAGAGAATTAGTTTCATTTCGTATTTCCCTAAGGAGTTAGTTGTAGAAACAGCTTGGAGAGTCTAAGATTGAGTGCGAAAGGGGTTGGTATATTATACACACCCAACTTTCTAGCTCTTCAATGTCATTGCGAATATCGTGTCGTTATCCCTCACTACCCACAATTACCTTTGGCATATGGATTTCTTACAAGCCCTGCGAATTCATGGATATTTTCCGTATCGTTCTCTCCGGCGAAGGAGAAGTAAGACTGAATTAATGTTTATTTCTCATATATCATATAGCTACGGTCTGTGGGAGAAAATAAAAACGGTGAGTGGTTGTACTTGATGGACAGTGAATAAGAGAAAGAAGAATATAATTTGTTCAATGTATATGTCTATATGTTCGTGTGTGTATCTTTCTAATTTCAATATAGTTCGATGTTATTACTGATGATAACAATAAGGAAGAAATATTAGTCTTATAATAATAGTGTCCATAATAAATTGATTCAATTAATTCTCGATTTCACTTCATCTCTCATCTATATATGCATTCATAATAATAGTTTTTCTACTATTGTTCACTGTAGAAATTATATATACATATAATTTTAATTAATGATATAATAGCTAATGTAGACCATCGACTGATTAGAAAAAATATTCATTCATAGGATAAAAATAATTTCATCTGAATTGAATAATTTTCTGCATGAATTATTATGTTATATGTTATTATAGATGCAGAAAAATTGTTCAATTAGAAAATCCAAATTTGATTTTCATATGAAGAATTCAGACGGAGAACAAAAAACTTAAAATACATATTCTTAATTATAATCTTTGAGTATAGACAAATATATATTATTCATATGAATAAATAAACTGCAACAAGTAAATGTGTGTGACATTTCAATAATAGCTGAGTGGCAATCTTAAGACCGCCATTTTGAATTTCTAGATTTTAACTAGAAAATGTGACCTCAGAACTGTTCAGACATTAGTTACATTCAATTGGATAATGAACAAAACATTCATCTGACATATTGAGGCCGACATTTTGAATTTCCACATTCAAACTAGAAATTTATTAGCAATAATCCCGGATTCTCGCAGATATAGATTTTGAGATGAATTGAGTAAGTGATAAATTAGAAAAATCGTCCGCCATTTTAAGGCCACCATTCTGAAAATTTGTTGCATCCAAGATGAAGTGTAAAAATAAGGAAAAAATTAATGGATATTTGAATGATATGATTTTTTTGAATCTCCGTGCATCATTTAATTGTGTTTATATTGTAAGCGGGTTTTTTATGACATTGAATCATGAAGTAATTAATTTTTCCTCAGTCAGGAACATTCGGTGGTTTACTTATGTCCTGCTCCACCAATGTTGCTAAATTTTTTTCACGCGGGACAACTGATTGTAACTCATTATATGATTCCTCATTCATAACGTTGTCCATGTTAATATAATCAGACTTTCGCGTAAAGATACACGGTACGTGAATCTCGCTCCGCAGTGAACTTGGCGCGAGACACTACCGTGTCTCTTGATGACGATAATTTACTCTTACTCAACGATGAATATATTCACAATTGAAAAATACTGAACTTTTTTCAAGAGACTTGTATACCACGTGCTATTGAAGTGATAATTTTTGAAACTAAATCTGCCTTCTCATGGTTTATAACATATTTCAAATAAACAAAGAATATAATCTTGAAAGTCGCATAGTGATCATTTTACCTTAAAAATAGTAGAAAAACACTTCTTTCACATTGGTAGTAGTTTCATCAACCACTATAAATATGTTCTTATATTATATTTGTTCTTTATCAATAGGATATGAAATCAGAAAATATCATTTGTTTATCATTCAGCATTTGTCAAACAGGATTATAAAATATAAAGCAATTTCATTTGACTTGTGTTAGACAAGTATGAAGAAATATTAGTATTTTTTCTTATACAAGTACGTATTATATGTATACATGAACTTGACAAAGAAGAAGAGGCGCAAGAGCTCTATGGTTTGTCAGAAACATGTTAAGAGGTGACAATAACAAACACTTACATGAATCTGTTTTCAACCTTTCTCTTATCATTCATTCGTGTCGATCTGTTTTTTTTTTTTTTTTTTTTCAATACATAGTATATATTCTTGATAGCTGATCACCGAATGAAAAATTCTAATTGTAGCACATGGCTGTCTGACAGATTCAACTAAACGTAACGCTTATTATCCTAACTCACGATTAACTAAAAAAATTAAGTCATTGCATAGACCTTCCTGGAAATTGTCCACCATTTATTCTTGCAGATATTGCTTATAGCTGTTTGATGATTTTCCAAGAATTGATGTTATATGATACAGGAATTGTAAAGTCAACAAATCAAATATTTTCATTGGATTATCAGTACTCAATTAAAATAAGAAAGAACGGTAGACTGATAACTGAGATGGAATTTAAACCAGCAGCCTTGTGATTGATAATCATATATGCTATGACTTGCGCTAGTTCTCTATTTATATTTCACTACTCATGTATCATCAACATACGGTATGCTTCATAAAATGTAATCTAAAAAAAGCTCTTGAATTCATCACTTGATCCTCAAAACGTTTTTTAATTTATATTCATTATTTTCCTTGCACATAAAACCACAGCGCTGTCTGGATGTCAAAAAATGAAGCAAGATTGATGAAATTTTGTACTTCGATACTCACGACATATTGATTAAATTTTATTATTAAACAAAAATACAAAAAAATTTTAATGCTATCATCATTGGATGTGAACAAGAAAAATTTTGTGTAAAGATCCACTAAAAATTTGTGTCAATTGTTTTAATGGAAATTTTGTGTCAAATTAAAATATAAAAACTCGTGTTGGAGCAGAAAAATCATTTTTTGAATTTTTGCGCGCGTTTAACATAGTATTTGTGTTAAATCAAATCATATGAATATTGTGATGATTGAACATGACTTCTGAATAAAAATTGTGTCAAAGGAATTTTAACACAGATTTTGAGTGGACTTTTACAAAATATTTTATTCTCATATCACCATGGTATGAAGATTTTTCGTTTCGATTACTCTGGTTTTCTCTAGTATGCACTATTACACACATGTATCGTCATCAAACGGATCTGATTGCCCGCCCAGGGAAAAGAGAAAGGTAAGTAAAATATAGGATGGAAAGTATACAACGGCGTTATTTACGATTCCGAATATAAAGTAGCCACTGCCACGCCAAACACTTCGTCTTTTACAGCGTTTAACCCCTTTTGAGATAAGTTGAGCGTGATGTGCCACCCACACATAGACAACAGAAACCAAGATGTATAATGGGGAGGAAGAAAAAGAATGGTTACCACCCATACCAAAATACTAACTCGTATTCGTTTCTTATTCTTTCTCTTTACTTCTCTTTCATGCGCACATTTTATTCTTACCGATCTTTCTTCGCGAGCGTTTGGGCACTCGAGACGTACAAAAATACGAGAGCCAACACCCTTGTTTACTCAGCTGCCGGAAGCTCGATCCACAACCCCCTGTGAATGCCATTTCTCAACTCACACTAACAATTTTTCTCAGTCTTGTCCGCATCGATGTGATCGTGTATTTGGCGCGCGGTTTCCCGTTTCTCTTGCATTTTATATTTCGCACTTCCGACTTTTCGACGAATTCGATTCACATTCGGAATCCACTATGAAAACACACTTGAGACAGGGACGAAGAAATTGAGCCTGTGAGAATGCCTTGAGAGAAGTAAAGAAAGGAAAAGAAAGAGGTTTGTGAGGGTCCTTGGAATTTTCGGCAATGTATTTTCTTCTCTTCTCTCTTATTCTCATCTTAGTATTTTCTTTCCTCAATACTACGTTGCAAATTCCAGTAGTCAAGTCAGTTGGAATCCGGTCGAACGAGAGCGACAGGAGTAGGGGTAACAAATCGAACGTGTCCTTACGAAGTTGCGAGAAGGAAGGAGAAAAAGGATCAGCACGTGCGAACAGCAGAAAAATGAAATAAAATAAACAACGTGTGTGTATATAGATAAACTCAAACTAAAGTATATAGACATTGAGCTTTACAAAAAGTCGATACGAATTAAAGTACAGAAGAAAGAAAGACTGGTGAATTAACCACTTCGGAGGTTCTAAAAGTTAATTTCGTTTGGTCCTAATTCTCAAAAATTACACAATTAGTAATGTCCATAACGATCTTATTTCATCTTCACGAATATTAAATTCCACTTCTCTGATCATATATGTACTTATTATCCAACACTTATATCAATAAATGAAAAAATTGTCTTGAATAATAATGAATTAATTGACGGAGTTTATAAATTCATTTATTTAGAGAGAAGAAATGAAATCGACCGATCAAAGAACGCAAATTTCTCGTCTTTATATTCGCATTTTGTTTTTTAAACTAGAGGGAAGACATTACCTCATTTTTTCTGCCCGCAAAAAATGGCCACATTAACACTACAAATGACACTCAAAAAATTGATATTTTCGTGCAAGTATTGAATTAAAAATTGTGTGCAAAACGAGAGAAACATGTGTTTTTCAACGAGTGGGAATGCACATATTACTTTGCTCGGGGCGGTAAACTTCACACTTGTCGCAGACCGTCACCGCTCTTCCTTGGATGCACAATGTACTATATGGTAGACTGGGTACGATTGTGACAATCTTCACTTGATCGGCCAATAGTTTATGAGTATACCAGTTAGATTCGATTGATTTTTTTTTCATAGTTAAATTCAGAAAAGTATGCCGTTTCTCGCTCTTCTTGTACCCTCCCCGGAATTTCTTATAGTTTCGCCAATATAACGACTGTCATAACCGTACACAGTCTACCCTACATCCAGAGCGTCTTCATACTCTGATATATATTTATGTCTATCATTCAGATATAATAAAAAGTCTGTGAACGGCAGAAGAAGGAGTGTCTATCTATGTACTATTATAATATAATCTTTATGACATACACAAATATATTGAATAATCAAGATCTTATAGTCACATCCACACAAATGCATAATTTGTTGTCAAAGTCCACCCAGAATTTGTGATAAAATTTTTTCCACTCGAAATCTACCTCAAAATAATGTTGAAACAATACATTATTCATGTGACTCGATTCAACTTCAATGGTGTGTTGAACACTATTAAGAAATTGGAAAATATGGAAGACAAAAATTTAGAGTGAGATTCGACATGAAATATATCATTCATTTTACGACGAATTATTTTCCTACATCAACACAAATTCTCATGTTAAAAATTTATACAAAATCTGCGTGAAGGACAGACGACACAAATTTTGAGTGGACTTTTACAAAAAATGTTTTACAGTGCACAGTCTTAGTGGCAACGGTACACAGGAAAAAAAAATTGTGTCGAAATTCACCTGACGGTTGTGTCAAAATCCTGATACATTTTCAATTCATAAGTAATTATGTTAAATCAACACAATATTTATGTGATTCGATTTAAGACAAACACAATGTTAAAACACTCACGCAAAGACTCAGAAAATATGTTGATACATAATTTATGTAGTTTGACAGACAAAAATTTCGTCTTAAATTTAACATTACATATAATACTCTTCATTTCACGTAAAATGATTTTTCTACTCCAACAGAATTTCTTGTGTTAAAATTTGGACAAAATTTGCGTTGATAACAGTCAAAACAAATTTTGAGTCGACTTCCACACTAAATTTTTCACCGTGCAGTAATAATAGTAGTAATAATTGTACTACCAGAAGGGAAACGTCAAGTGGACAATCGAGTAATAGTCTCTGCTGGCATTACAGTTTCCGCAGTCTCTTGTTGCAATGTCGCGGGTTGAATCAACTTTTGTGTACGCTTCTGCTCCGTCATACACTCACATATATATATATATATATATTACCGTAGATTTACGTGTGCTTTTGTACACATCAACGGTTGTTGAGGACCCTTTCTGAATTTAGACTTTCTGTTATAGTCTCCACTCTCAACTAAATGGTACGGAGTAGGCAGTAGGGAGGCTCAATACACCAACGAGAGGGACTGCTACGATATAGTCGAGGACCGCAGGCACGTCCGTTCGTTAATTAAGTTAACGACCGCTAAAGTAGTCGCAGAATGACGGTATGGACTGTGTGTTGGACTTGATGGGTAAAATGAGTGAATGCAAGGGACTGTAAAGTCAACGGACAAACAGCCATAGGTGTGTGAGTATATGCGACTGCGTGGTGGTATTGTATACAACAAAATGTGTGTACGCATTGCGTCGTAGGTCATCCCTCGAGCTTGTGTTACGAACATTCACATTGGTTAAATTCGTCAGTGTGCATGACTATAAATAGAATGTGATTAGACGCATACTGGCAGATTAGTTACAGTAGAGATGATCATACCGACTGGTAACACGTCACATTGTCATCATCGTTTGCTTCTCCTTCACGTTCACTTCATCTTTGATTTGTTTTTTGTTTTTATTTCATTTGTATTATTTTTTCCTTACTCTTTAGAGTCTATGGTATAGCAAAGTTGTGTGAATATAGTTCACATCAAATTTATTCATCACCTTTTTTGGTGAGAAGTGTGATAAAGAGACAAATTCTTACTTTCATTTTTTGTTTCTACAACAAATTTATTGATCGTAAATTGGCTGTATAAACTCAAACCTCATTATATATGTATTCACACTTTTTTCTTCATCAATATTTATTTCATGTAAATGACAGTGCACAGAAAAAAAAAATTTTTGTAAAAGTCCACTCAAGATTTGTGTCAGTTGTTCTTAACGCAGATTTTGTATCGATTTTCAACACGAAAATTTATGCTGAAGTAGAAAAATAATTTTGCGTTAAACAAATGGTATTTCATGTCGAATCTCACACGAAATTTTCGTCTCTCATTGTCTGACTATATACATTTTGAGTCTATATATATTTTTCAATTTCTTGAGAGTGTTTAACACCATCGGAGTTGAATCGAGTCACATGAATGATATGTTGTCTCAACATCATTTTCAGGTTGAACTAATGTTAAAAAAAATTCAACACAAAATCTGGGTGGACTCTTACAAAAAATTTTTTATAGTGTATGCTTGAAAATTCGTTCCCCAGCAAAACACATTCAAGTGATTAGCAGTTACATGATTTTTCATGTTTTATTTTTCACTGCTTTATGCTTCGTTTGGCGATGTATTTTTTCAATAGGTCTACCTAATTCATGTGGCTATATTGCTATAGATACCAATAATATATGTTGATAATGTACATCTGCGATGAATTTAAAAGGTTGAGCTTTGAATTCAATTGGTTATGAAATCCAATTCTATTTTATTATTTGAAGACTTCTTGGACAAATTTTAAATTAGAAGGATAATCAGCATTTAGTTAAGTATCAATTATTCATCAACTAATAATGTTGACACTTATAAAATATGGTGAAAAGTTATTAGAATTTTTTAGTAGCGTCAATGTTTCAGAATAAAATATTTCTTAAAATTATATGATATGATTTGACAACCATCTTCATAAAGTTTTATGGGTAATATGATTTGAAGTCTTACATTCATGATTTATTTTTACGAAAATAGTAATAAAATCACAAATGAAATATTGTAAAAACTAAATCTCTTTTAATACTGAACAAAATCACATGACTTTGTTCACAATCGAATGTGAATATTTGATTTATAGCACACATATATTCATAAATAAGTTTCTCGAAATAATTTTCCACATTGATAACACATTGGTGACATGCTGAACCAAGTTTGGGAAAATATGTTGGTCCAATAAAAATTATCGTGGTGTTTCGAGGTGGTTCCTGACACCAGGTGCTGAGCTAGATCATGGATTATCCATAGCAAAACCACATAAAACCAAGTTTATACCTCGATAAAATTCCTATAAGAAAATTGGTAATCAAAACTTGATGATAATATTTGTGATCACTGCCAAGATCATTTGTATTTTTATTTATTGACGATAAAACATACTTTTTATTAATTCCAAATGGGTTCATTCACATTTAATACTTCTTATCTTCATTATAACCCAAGTGAAAAATTTTATGTAAAATTCCGCGCAAAATTTGTTTTGATGGTTCTTATCATAAATTCTGTATCAAATTTCGTCACAAAAATTTCAGTAATAGTAGAAATATCAATCTGCTCAAAATGAATAATATTTTATGTGAAAATCAGTAAATTAGTAATTAGTACATTTTTTAAGTCTGTTTGAGTGTTTAACGTATTATTAGCGTTGAATCGAATCACATGAATATTGATTCAATATAATTTTCACACAAAAATAGGCAACAAAATTTTGTTAACGCAGATTTGTCCATAAAATTTTTTTGACCATATAAAAATTATCTTTCATCGGTCAATTTGGAATCGCATTATTTATTTTGGATTATGAAATCTCTAAAAGTAATATGTCAAATGACTTCAATTTCACCTGTATTTTTTCCAACCATCTCAATAATTCAATTTTTCTTTAATAAATAATCTCAATAAATTTCAATGAATAAATTAACTTCAAATAAGAAAAATAGAAATGAAAAGTCAGCAGATAAAGTCAACTATTATCCATATTCATCTGAATGTATGTGCTACTTACCTCATGAGAATGTAATGAATGGCTTAATTGTTCAGAGTTCGGGAGGCTGGTGCTCATTCCAGCGGATACTGTATTCTACCGCATTGAACAATTTGTAGCGGACAGTGGGCAAGGGGGTGAAAGCAAGTGTATGTGAATACATGTGTGTATTGGTCAGGATGATGTCTATTCCTGGAACGTGCAACGTTTCATTATTCAGCCGCGGCTATTCGCTTTGCGGCGAAAACGATGTCGGATGGATTGGCGACGGTAGTAGTGGCCAGGTGATTTTGCAGAGAGAGATGATAAATAAATGCAATGAAATTGTACAAGCCTTCTGCTCTATTACTATTACAAGCTGATACGTATCGTACGACAACCTATCTTCAAATAGTTATCGCATTGTTGATTGATTTGTGAAAGCAATATTCATGGTCGCATGAAAAATTTTATTTTCTGCGACTGTTCACAATATTAAATAAAATTATTTTATAGATTATTTTTTTTTTTTTTTTTTTTTTTTTTTGAGTGTAGAAATTTGTTTTTGAAGTCTGTCCATCTTATAATGAACCTGTGGAGTGTGACGTAAAAAAATAAAAAATAAAAATTTTTTGTATCTAGTGTTACAGATTTAGGAAATGAATTAACTAAATATTTCATTCATGAGCTGTTGGAGCATGTCAATTTATCACATATGTCAATTTATCAAAAATGGCGAGAAAAACATTTTTATATAAATTCTGAGTCGACTTTTACGTAAAATTTTTTACTTTTCACTTTTATCCACGTATAGAGCTTTGGTTGTTGATCGCATTGCTGTTCGATAACTTTCCGGAAATTCTCGTTTTATTATTTTCAAATCATAAATATACTAATTAAATATTTTTATATAAGCACAAAAGTATTGAGTTTACAATTAATTGAAGCGCAACCCCGAAGCGAATTAGGTATCACCAGCTTGTGGTACAAATAACTCATCCTTAATATTATCATTGGGGCAGATGTTAGTATCAAAGTTATTCGGGAAAAAACACGATAATCCCAATGGTCAAGGTAGAATTAAAACCAGAAACCTTGAAGGTGATAATCACGAATGCTTTATTTACATGCACTACATTTAATACCATTAAATCAAGGAAAATGCTTGCATTCATAATTTGATTGTCAACATTTTGCCCATTTTATAACTCTTATATTTCCTTACGAATGAACATCATGAATTATCAACATAATCTCACCTTATCCAAGCAATCACTGATCAACTATAGCTGAGTAGAAATTCTTAATTTGTCATAAGTCTGCCATTAGCAATAGAAAAGTGAAAGCACCATCATTGACTAAAATTTTCTGACTTGTCATGAACGTACCATAAAGCACAAAAAAAAAATCATGTTAATATAACCTCACTATTTCCTTGATGTTTTATTGGAATCCAGGTGAGCACTTTCTATGAATAAAATTGATGAGCATTTATTGTAGTAGCCATGAGACTAGTTTAAGCTCATATAAGCTGGTGCAATTTAGCAAGTTGCGAACTTATGGTAAAATACAAGTTGTATCTCACCACCATGGGCCAACCGCTGGCTTTTAACTCAAATTGACCGAGGTATATTTATTTTCACACTGATAGAACCTTCGTCCAAAGATGCAAAGTTTGGCTAAAAATATCGGTCACGGATAGAAATTGAAATTATATCACCCTGAACCGATAATATTTAATGATAACATTCCAGTTCGAAATAAGTACTATGAGTTCAAATAAATATATGTTTTTATTATAATTTGTTCAATTTATACAAAAGAGATTGGGACATATTTCACAATTGAAACGACATTGAGGAAATTGCTACAAAGTGGTGCGTTATTATAATAGTACTTCACAAAAAAAAATGTATATTTACTATAGTGTTTTACAATAAAGTTGGATATATATTTAATCAATTTTTAATACTTTAAATGAATGATATTTTTTATACGCGAAAAAAATTTTGTTGTAAAAGCTATCTTTAGAAAATAGAAATAAGATATTTTCCATGTGTGACAAAATAGAATAAAATAGAAATGTAAGAAAATGTGTTCGAGAAAATAAGGACTGAAAATCGAAGACGGTCAGTGTTGTATGTGCGGTCGAAGAGTATAGACGGACTCTGAGACAATCCAGACGAGAAGACTATTCAGTTTGAAGTTACGTCAAGCAGTAATCGAATTAATATCTTTTGTATGACTATTGCTTTTATTCTTAATTCTAAATAATTGAATAAATAGTTTAAATAAAAGAATATCACCACTTCGTTCACCCAACCTATCCTGTTGCATTGATAACATCAACTTGATCCTACATTTATATTATTTGGTTTGACAGAAATGGGGCAAAATGTCAAATAGCACACTAAGGTAAAACAGCATGTTTGTGATTTTAAAATTCCTGCCCAAGTGTGGCACTGGTAACATGGTTCTAATGATGCAAAATCGCTTCAAGGACCACCCAGAAATTTGTAACATCGTATCTGTAGCCAGTTGTATGCAAACCACCATTATTACATATTGCTCTTCGTGAAATATTTTGTTCGTACGTAGTCAAAGTTCAAATATTCCGAACAACTGGAGCGAATCAACAAGACTATATAGGTGAGTATTCAGAAATAGGTTATATTTCATGTGTTTTACTAGTTAGAAAATTATGATATTGTCTTTAAGTACAAAAATTAATCATGTTTTGTAAATTAGTGCCATGGACCTAAAACGACATACGTAGCCGTGGACTAAGACGACATCTATACTATTTTAAGCTGACTTATATTTAATATGTTTTCATTTGAGTATGCCATTTTACCCATACCAGTGAGCGTAAAATGGTTAATGACAGTTTTCATGTTTTTTTGCCATAAAATAAATTGTCAAAATAAACGGTATTCTAAGTGTGTCAGTATGATAGTGATATTCTTGAAGCTTTAGAAAACTATTTTACTTCAATCCAACAGTTTTTAGTTTGCAATTAGCACTAAACACAAAAAATTGTATGCCATTTTAGGCCACTTCCCCCTATTATTTCAAACATTGCGGGAGAATTAAAAACTGGGTCCAATTATTCATTTACCAATTCAACAAAACAACTATGTGAAACATTTTTATTGAATTCATTTATGCAGCATAGATAATAATAATTTTTGCATTAAATACACCTATGTGTACAATAAAGTTGAACTGAAAGAAATAACAGGCGGAGAAAGGGAAAGATAAATTCCTGACTATATGTCCATAACCTTCGGATCGAAAAGCCATCTAGCTGCTGCGCAGTAGGACACACATTCCATTATACACGACTGGTATGCCGAGGTGAGCAACGGCATGCAACGGCATTCGATATATGCATTCGATGGGTCGACGTTTCGCGATGCTGAGTGCCACTCTCGTCAGACCTGATTCTTCGGATTGCTTCCGGCGTTCTTTGCATCGTTGATCCCAAAAAGATGTATGGTATACCTACTGTTATTATATTTATTCATATGAAAAATTTTATCACACTAAAAATTATTTATAAATGGAATGTATAATAATGGATATCGTTTCTGAAATATCACACTTTTATCGTATAGATTTGAAATTTTTTCTCTTATGTCTTTGCTCAATACGTATGTCCATGAAACAGTGCTCCATTTATGATCAAATTTTCTTGCTTTGCTATGAAGAATAAAGTTTTTTGTTCATTTTTTAAGAGAATCTTGGGTATAGAGGGAAAAATTCTGTGTAAATATCCACTCAAACTTCATTGCAACGGTTTTTAAGATTCATCTTGAATTGATAATATATTTTCTGTAAAATTTGATACAAAATTTCTACCTGTCAAACTGAATATATTTTGTGTTAAATCCGTGAATGAATAGTTGGAGACATTTTTTGATTCTCTCCGAGTGTTCAACATCATTTCTCAATATGTACACGAAAATGGTGACTTTGCTTAAATCATTTGCGATGGTATAGTATGTCATTTTCCCATACTGACAGAAAAACTAACGTTATATCTTATTTCCGGTAAAAAATAAAATTACGTCAAAGAGAAAATGGAAAATCGACCAATAAGAGAACATGAATTCCTTATTTTCGTTCATTTTTTTTTTTTTTTTTGTATTTTCCTTTGAACGGGAATGAAAATATAACCTCAATTGTTCTGTTGGTAGAAAAATGGTCATAGCATCACTGCAAATGACACTCAAAAAATTCCCGCTTTTGTACAAGTATTGAGAAAAATATTGTGTGCATAATTACGTACGGGAGAAATATATGTGAGTTTTTGCATCATTATATCGTATACAGACGTGAAAACTTCACACTCGCCGAAAAACATCCCCATTCCTCCCGTGTTGCACAATACTCTATCGTCTACACCAAATCATTAATTACAGGTAGAAAAATCGCTTCAAATAAATAGAACTCCATTTCTCATCATTCTTCGATATGTTTCACTTATATTCCAAACCACAGAAAATAGTTTGAAGAAAAAACAATTTTTCATATCATCCCATTCAAGTATTATTTCTACATACTTGTGTTTTTAACATTTTGGACAAGATCCATCTCTATTTTCAACTATTTCTTTGCCAGCCTTGAAAGGATAATGAAATTTCCCATCAATCTCTTATAAATGCTATTTATTTCATAATATTAATAATAAGGAAGAAAAAATTCCCGTTGGAAAGATTGTACAAATTTTTATTGTTCACATCAGATATTACTATACTTCCATGTAATAGATTGAAACCTCATATTATAATGAACTTAGATAACAACGCGGATATTTTTATACAGATTTTTTGTTTAACGTGAGATCACAACAAATCCATTATTCACTGTTAATAATATTAATAAGTTTACTAATTATAAACATCATCCTAAATATACACAGTGAAAAATTTATTATGAAAGTTCATTAAAAAATTTGTCTCACCTATTCTTAACGCAGATATTGTATCAATTTTCAACACGAAAATTTGTATTGAAGCAAAAAAATAATTTGGTGTGAAATTAACAATATCTCATGTTGAATCTCAGACTAATAATCTTTGTCTTTCAGACTATAAACATTTCAAGTCAAAATATTTTTTAGTTTTTCGTGAGTGTTGAACACACGATCGGAGTTGAATCGAGCCACATGAATAATGTGTTATTCCAAATTCATTTTCATGTAGAATTTATGAATTTAATGAATACGAAACTAATTACAATGACGTACGCACGTAAAATTTGTTTGCTATTACACTGCCAATATTTATTGCTGAATATCATTTTTGAAGTCATACGTAAAACGTAAAACATATTCCAAATCTATACATTCATAATCACGAATTTCTCAAAAATTTTTATCTTAAATTTCCCTTGAATCATATAAGTAATTTTAATTTGATTGATTGCAACGTATATCCTACATTGCTCATAGAATGAATCATTCCCGTTTGATTATAAATCAATAGACACGAAATATATGAATTTCAAACGAAAATTGTGCCATTTGGTTAGCCTATAATTGCCTCATAGTGATATTGGCTTGCGCATTGGGTAGTACAGGTGTGCAATGGCCTATGGTAGCTATAAAGTGGATATTGATAAGTCATTGCAGCAATTTTAATCCAAATATCCAAAAAAGACGGACAAAGTGCCACCTACCTCATCGTGCTTACGCTCAGGATAATCGCCCATATGAAAGCGCTGAAACTGCACTAACAAATATAAACATATATACAAGGACCACATACAAATAAGCAAAGTGGGGAAATGTGCAGTGCACTTCTGCCAATAATTATAGAATTGACAATAAAAATATATGTACATAGTAGAGCGATACATGAAGCTCCAAAACATGTTATCACCAATTGCGTTCGGCCTCTCTATATGCATCGATGCCTCAAATTCATATTTATATTTTATATTTTCCGATGTTCCTGTATATAAATTCGAATATGTAGGTACACAGTGAATAATTTCGTGTAAAAGCTCGCGCAAAATTTATGTTAAAATTTTTTTACACCATTTTTATTCAAAAGTTTTGTTGATCCAATATAATATTTATGTGATGCAATTTAACATAAATACCATGTCGA
This sequence comes from Microctonus brassicae, assembly GCA_918226075.1. NCBI lineage: Eukaryota > Metazoa > Arthropoda > Insecta > Hymenoptera > Braconidae > Microctonus > Microctonus brassicae. Next base: position 3,145,813 of record OW445483.1, read on the forward strand.
ACACTCGCAAAGGTTTGAAAAATATGTTAAGACAAAATAAATGTAGTTTGACAGACAAAATTTTTATGTTGGATTTAACGAAAAATATTAACAATCTTGGGCGCAATCATTTTTCTACTTCAACATAAATCTTTGAGTCAACATTTGATGCGAAATTCGTGTTGAAAACAGTCAACACAAATATTAAGTAGGTTTTTATAGAGAATTTTACTACAGTATATTTGTATGCACATAGAAAATTTTTTGTAAAAAAACCACTCAGAATTTATTTGAAAATTCTTTCAACACACATTCTTCCTGTAAATAATGTTGGAACAACACATTATTCATGTGACTTAATTTCACTCCAATGGTGTGTTGAATACTTTCATAAAATAAAAAAATATATATAGACTCAAAATGTATATAGTCTAAGAAACAGAAATTCAGTGTGATCCGATTCGACATGAAATATTATTCATTTTACGCAGAATAATTTTTCTATTTCAATACAAATTCTCGTGTTGAAAATTGATACAAAATCTGCGTAAAAATCAGTTGACATAAATTTTGAGTGGACTTTTACGAAAAGTTTTTTATTGTGTATATTTCCACGTCGATTGACATGTTTTTGGAGGCTATTCGACGATACAGTATGTAGCATGTGTCATTTATACTGAATATAAAAAATAAGTTTTAATATATGAATAAGAGAAAAACAGAAATAAAAAAATGACCAGCACAAAAAAAAAGAATGTGCATAACCGAAAAAAGTCGATCAAACCGATTTCCACACTCCACAAAATTGTACCGCCCATGGTGAAAAATAAAATTCTAGCCAACAAATATCACGGTAAATCCATATTCTGTGATACGTAAACGTGAAAGAGACTATGAATATATGTATATACGGAAACATAGAGCTGATTGTTTTTATTTGGCGCGTGAGCCAGTTGGCGAGAGAAAAAAACCTGTGATACGCACATGCCGGAGTGTTATGCTATGCAGGCACATACAAATAAAACAATTCACACGCGAGCTGTGCAGTGATCCTGGAATTTCCAACTATCTCTGGTGCACTTGCATTTTTTTTTATTTGCTTTTAGTTTTACTATTTATTCCATTCATTTTTTATCGCACGAATCGAAATTTAATCCAAAAATTGAACAAGTTATCTCAAGATACGCAATGAAACAAAATTAATTTATATGTATCGTATTTCGAAAATTACAAATCTAAATTTAAAAAAAAAACAAACAAAAACGATGTCATATTTGTGGCATTCAACTGCATTTTCTTATGTTCAAGTAAAAATAAATCGATTACTGTTATATACAAATGGGGGGGGGGGGGGGGGGACAAAAATCAGTTGTAGCAAATTAATTTGTTATTTTAAACTATAGCTATTCATTTTAAATAATGTAGATTAAAAATTTTTTTGTGAAAGTTCAGCGAGAATTTGTGTTAAAATATTTTTTAACAAAAATTTATCCAGAAAATGATGTTGAAACAACAGATAATTCACGTGACTCAACTCCGATGGTTTGTTAAATACTCACAAAATATTGAAAAATATGCTGACTCCAAATGTATATATAGTTTGATAGACAAAAATTTAGTGTGAAATTTGACATGATATATAATTCATTCTACGCAAAATGATTCTTCTGCTTCAACACAAATTATTGTTTCAAAAGTATCAATTTGAAACAATTGATGCGAAATTCGCGTCAAAAACAGGCAAACTCAAATATTTTGACTGTATACATATCTCTCCCGTCATTACATAACTCCAACATTGCACTCTATTCCCAAACACTCTCATATCACTTTCTTTCACATCTTTCTACCTCGCCATTTATCTCGCTCTTCCGTCAATGTCAATTCACGGCCCTCAACAGGAGTAAAATGAGAGCACGAGCAACTGTACACTGGTGTTTATAATAAAGACAACGAGGCCTCCGTACCACCAGCTGCTGTCAACGTTGTCTCATTGACGACACATGTACTATACACACCCTTTTCATTCCATCCTGCCTTTTATTTTTCTTATAAAAAGTGCAATGACTTTCCCATGAATAGAATCCGTGTGAGTTATTGGCGATAACTCGATACGAGAACACTCATGTAATAAATTTTCCTGTGGTCAAATCGACGTTAAAAAGAACAAATAAATAATTTATTGTACTTTTTCTAATCTTTAAATTTCGCTTCATTTTCCGAGGTTGATTAAAGTAAAACAAAAAACTCTTTACTTATTACTAACTTCTTGAAACATTTACTGTCACTATCAGACTCTGTGCAGTACATAGCTGAAGTAAATATATATTTGATTATATATATATATATATATACCTCACACTATTTACTATATTGACCACGTCGAGATTAAAGTTTCCAAAGTTGTACGTCGTTGCAGAAGCTCGAGAATCCGAAGTGCACATATACAACCCTTCGCAATTACGCTCAAGTACGTGATGCTCGATCTCTTCTCGTCGTCAATGTTTTATATATACCATCCGCAAATGATGTGGTAAAAAAAAAATTTTTTAAATAAAGCGAACGAGGAAATGAGAAAAGAAGTGAAAAAAAAAATGATCATTTACAGATGCCTCGAAACTTCATGAAACTTTCATCAAAATACAAACATAAATCTTTTATTCTTTCTATTCTTCACATTCTAACTCGTAATAATTCCTTTCTGAAATTGTTTTTCGTTATATATCATTTTAAACTTAGCTTTTAAATATTTTTATGATATCACACGTAAAAAAGACGTCAGTGACGATATCTAAAATTGGCCAATCTTTTATTATTGAATGCGTTGGTACAAATTTAGTAGGTACATTCGCCATTTCAATCCAATCACACTATAAAAAACATAACATTCATACATATTTCAACATACCGATCACAAACATTTCAAGAAAGAACATTGCACATTAATATTCAGGTTGACATATAGTTGAAATCTGATATTCGTAGTGAGTCGACCTCTCAGCATCAATAAATTGTTATATCTGAATCCATGTTTTTATTTATCTATAAATAACATTCATACATTTTTTAAAGGATACATGAAAAATTAATAAATGTCAGGGAAAATACGCAATAAAATAATAAATTTTTTTTGGTTCTTTAAATTGTTTTTTATAATACAACTCGAAATTTTGTAGTTAATTTTACTCTTCTTTCGTATCTTGATCTATAATGATAGATTTTTTTTTCTTTGAAACACATGAAGCAATTCACTCATATAAAACATTCAATTGATTAAAGATGGTGGACGCTAGATTCAATTCGAGTAATTTTATCAGTAAAATTCAGTTAACTGCATAGTGAAATATTTTATCTGAAAGTTCCCTCAAAATTGGTATTAACTGTTTTTAATACGGATTTTGTATCAAATTGTAACACGACAATTTGTGTTGAAACAAAAAAAAGATTTTGCGTGAAATAAATAGTACTTTATGTTCAATTCAACACAACATTTTTATCAGCCAAGCAACATAAATTTTGCATTCGAAAATCTTTGCAAGTGTTCAAAATAGAGTTTTATGTTGAATCCAATCGCATAAATATAGTGTTAATTCATCATAACCTTGAGCTAAAAATTCATGTGGAAAAAATTTCAACACAAATTTTGAGTGGATTTCTACACGAAACTTTTAACTTGATATGTAATTTTCGATAATTTCATGTGACTCCACTTCGATGGTGTGTTAAACACTCGTGAGAAATTGGAAAATATGTTGATTTCAAACGTACACCCCAAAAAAAAAAGTCTTCAATCAAGCCGCGATTCAGACTTGACACAAATAGTCTTGATACAAGTCTGAAATATGCTCGACTCAAGACATTACATCTTGAGTTAATAATCAGTCGTAAAAAGGGTTAAGTCGAAAATAAACTTGATTCAAGTTGTTTTTAATCTTGATATAAAACTTTTAAAATCTTGATCGAAGATTTTTTTAAGCTTGATTAAAACTTTTTTTAAATTTTCAATGGGGATTTAATGAAATGACAATATTGGCTCAAGGTATTGTCCGAATGATTAATTTCACAGCGACAAAATTTCAAATTTAAACTAAGACATTTTCAGACTTGGATCAAGAGACTTCGTAAACTTGGATCAAGAAACTTCGTAGACTTGGATCAAAACATTTGTAGACTTGAGGTGTTATTCTTCCATCAAGTTGATTTTCTGCTTGTATCAAGTCCAAGATTTTGCTTATTCGTAAGAATATCAATAGTCTTGACACAAGTCGATTTTAGACTTGAATCAAGTCCTTTTTTTTGGGTGTATATAGTTCGAGAGACAAAAATTCAGTGTAAGACTTGGCATAAAATATAATTCATTTTACGCAAAATAATTTTCCTACTCCAATGCAAAGTCTCGTATTAAAAATTGACACAAAATCTGTGTACAGAACAGTCAACCACCAATTGTGAGTTGACTTTAATAAGAATTTTTTTACTGTCTATAATCAACTGAATTGTTCAGGAATTAGAAAGGAGTGTCTCACTAAAAATACCTAACTTCTAATAAAAATCATATAGCATCAATACCTTCGTAATTAACATGTGGAAAAATTTGAAGATATAATATCTACATTTGCACATTGCAATTTGTTTATTCATAATATAAATTACATTGAGTTATTTAAATAATTACCATACGCCGTTATCATAGTAAATATATCCAACCCCATCGCAATAAAGTGCAACATGCCACAGAAAAAAATAAATAAAAATTCGTGATACCTTGGAATTAATCGTTTTATCATGATAATAAAATGAAAATCATGTTTCAGCTTAACATTTGATTGCAATTAAATACCTATGAGATTAAATGCATATATGTATGAATTGTATGTAGTGCATATATATATTCACATACATGAAGATCACATTTACACGAGATATGTAGTAGTGCTTAACGATTTAAATGCCTCCAGCAGGATGATTATACCGTGATACAAGCGGAAGGACGAGAGAGCCAATTCCCGGTTTAGAGAAGTGTTAAGAGGCAAATGGGCGCGACGAGAATTAATTGACGCACGTGGCATAACCAACCGGTCATTCCTGCTTTGCACACGTTATAAATGTATATACAATATATATGGATATGTGTATGGTACCATGTGCAAAACGTGGACGATTATTTACCCAGGCAAGGCCACACATTTGCCTCGAGGACTTTTTCCGTGACCTTAGCGAATGAAAATTATCGCTGATACTTCCTATGAATCATTTAAATCTTAGATTTATATATAATGCCGCGTGGTATATATTATTAATTTTAATTATTGAAATTATGAATTAGAAAAAAAATAAAATTGTATAGTCTATGATACTTATGTCTATTATATAATTATGGCATATTTTATTGAAGTAATTTATTGATATCACATTAAAGAACTGAACAAATCTAATCCGATTTTTCTCACATGATGAAAAATTTTGTATGAAAATTCACTCAAAATTTGTGATGAAATTTTATTCAGGGGAACCACGGATACGACGGGCCTTCACATGTATCTCACTAACGCCACTAGATAGTAAAGGCACATATGGCTGGAATACACGCCATAGATGATCGAGCCGTGTGCTGGAACTTGATTGACGTAGCTATCAAGTTTTCGCTGTAATTAAATAACTTCTAATTTTTGAGTGTGTGGCTGGTGTCTTGCGTAATTTCCAGTGCTTATCTGTTCTACAAAAGTTATGTTGTAAACTTATTGTATTACTTTCATATTTTAGCTTATATAATGACTTATGCACTATGATGACGAAATGTCGCTTATTCTAGCCGATTTCTGTTGATGCTATGTTTCATTGATCAAGGTCTGTCAGGTAGTATGGACCACACCACAGTCTGGTGGTATGGGCCCGATATTTTCACCTAAATATTTTCACTGACTTTATCGGGTGTGCTGTTACCAAAATACGAAATCAACAAACTACAACTGCTGAAGATGCTGCAGCCTCTGCTGCAGAACCCTCTCAAGCTCTAGCAAACGAAGAACAAATGATTTCCCTTACTACTAGGACCATTGCAAAATAAATTTTTAAAAAATCGTGATTTTATTTGATTGATGAACAAAATTTAAGTACTTTAAGAAAACAATAATTAACATTTTGTATTTGCACGAACCGACCCAATTTGGTATGGTTGATCGTACTACCCGCTACTTTTTCGTAGTGTCAAAATATCAATCGTTGGAAATTTGTTAATGAGTCATTCGGTTCGCTAAAAATAGGTTCCATTCCACTTATTACTGGTCAAAATACGTTCAAATAATCATTCTGTGCAGTTTTTGAACAATTAAAAACGAAAAAAAAAAAAAAGTTTGTATACCTACGTTTTCCCTGAAGTGGTCCTTACCAGCCACCGTTCTCCTACACAATTACTACTCGAACGTTATGTTAAATTAACAGAATATTCAAATGATTACCCGAGTCGAAATTTATGTCCTACTTCCGTACTTATAGAAGCTTGTTGAACCTCATATAATACTCCTAAGTCCTATAAGATCCTTCTTCGCGCCTGCAAGTGGAAGAAATCCAAATTTCTGCCATCTCACAGGAGTGAAAGAGGATCTAAATTATATTGTATGCATATTGTAGGAATGAAGTATAAAAGTAGGACGTAATAATTTCGACTATGGTAGTTTGATAAACAATCATTTTTTATTAAATCAAATATAAAATACTATTAATTTTACGTAAAATGATTTTTCTGCTATAATACAAATTCTTGTGTTAAAATATGACCGGAAATTTGCACTCAAAACAGTTAATATAAATTTTGAGTGGACTTTCACACAAAATTCTTTGCCATGCATACATTCATTCCTCATATTTGTCGTTTCGTGCGGAGTATTATCTTTTCATCTATTACGAACTGGATTTTAATTAACGGATGAATTCAATCGATAGCACTGTTTCCATTTGAGTGGAATGGATTGAAACGAAACCTAATGAAAAAAACAAATCGAAAAAGCAAGAAAAAATCATCACAAGATATCTTTGTGAATCTTTCCTATTTTTTTATTCTGCTCACTCTATTTACTGTCATCATGATACTCCTTTTTTCTCCCAACTCATTCGATTTTTTCTGTCTCTTCCATTTTCTACTGTTTGCAGGATCCCAATTCATCGTTATATCGTCGGTTTTATTCTTGGCAAAGTCTCGCGCGGGCGCAGCAATTATAACGGGGTTTTGTCTAACCAGTTGGTTGGGCGTTTATGGCCGGGCTTTATTGCCTCCTCGCGGTCTTGTAAATTGCCGCTTCGAGATCCGCGGATAAGGCGATTAGCCTTTCCTTCTTCACCATGGACGCACTTTGTTATTCCTCAATGTTGTAATTGTGCACCGTAGTTGAATCACATTTTCTACCCTCACCGACCCCATTCTCATTTTCACTGACTTTGCGCACAGGACATTTTCAATTGTCATCCTATCTGTTATCGTAGCTACAATAAATCTTTTGTTTTACCACTACCCGCTATATTTTCATACTGTTAACTTTCTATACTATAACATTCATATACACTCATTTAGACGACCAACTTCTAGTCTATATATTGCGATGTGGCGTTTTCTAGGCACCACGCACATTTTGTTTGAATTATATGAAATTCAGCTACTTACGTCAACTGCAACAAATAAGAAATGTCACTCCCGTGAGGCAAGGTTTTGAACAATAAATAAACACGGGAGGATTTATTTATTGTAATGTAATGGAAAATACTTATTTATCAATTCATTTTATGTGCGTTATTATCTCAACTTTTAGGGAAATAAACTATTCATAATTCCTTCAACTCAAATAAACTTCGTTTAGACAAAAATAATAATTAAAATAATAAATAGTGAATTCATATAAAGAAATAATATTCATACGCCGCATTCCATTCAACCCTACAATACAAAATAATAATATTTAATATGAAATGCAGTGTTTTTCCACATTAACAACTTGGTCGTAGGTTCACCTACTTAGTACACAATAAGTTAGAGGCGCTCAATGTTATTGGAAATTATCGTGGGGGCAGAATGAGATTTGAGTAATACATGGGATAATGCATTACTGAATTTCTGTACGACGATAATTTCTTTTCTACATTCTTTCTACGTACAACCCCGTTGTTAATATTCTCTCAATGCACCCTCTTAATTCCACGACATCTTGTATAAAAATCTACTACTATCTATAATTATTTACATGGTTTGAACTAACAATAATTCACAGCTTACACGATACAGAGCCCACCGAACCACGCGAACGCAAGCCACACGAGGTCCTATGACCGGCACAATGTACATGATAATATTAAAGCGACTTGCAAAACTCTCATAGTATATTATAAATGTCCACTCATTCTTATCACACACATCCAATGATCTTCACCGTCGATGCTTGATCATTTGTTGTCCCGTCGTCACATCCTCCATGCCGGCCAGGTTGTAGTAGAGCTCCTTTTCGCACACGTCTTTACGCTCTGCTGTCTAAAGTGCTATATAGTTGTTGTTTACTCTTTCTGCCGTTTCATTCCGCCAAAATTATTCTATTACCCATCTCATATAATTAGTTCTTCATTTTTCTATATTGTCCGAGAGGTGCTGTCATCATTGACTGGTGGCTATTTAGGTAATTATCATTCGGCAGCTCTACATTTTCTTATTGTAACAAGCAGCGTGAAAGTGATGAGTGATTGAAGTTGGTCTTTGGGCGATTCTTCTTACATCTACAAACGCTCGTCCACACTCCACACACACTCCATATCAACTTAATACATCAAAAATAATTATGACAAATGTCGCATTATATGGCCGAGACGATGAAAATCGTCACAATATATTATATGAATACGTAACATGAATTTTTCAAACGAAATTTCGTCAATGTTTTGTTTTTATTTTTATATAATACTTGCGTATTAGATTTTCAAAATATAAATTAGAAATTACAGAATGAAAAATTTCATGTAAAAGTTCAGTTGAAATTCATGCTAAAAATTTTTCGCAAAAGTTATGTTGAATCAACACAAAATTTACGGAATTGGACAGAGAAAAATGTTGTGTCAGATTTTGCATTTAAGACTTTTTATTCCAGGTGAAATATTTTTTGTTTTTTGCTATAATCCAAATTCATGTGCCCAAATTTGATATGGAATTCGCATTAAAAATAGTCAACATAAATTTTGAATGGAGTTTTTCACAAAAATTTTTACAACATACACAGTAAAAAAATTTTTGTTTAAAAGTCCATTCAAAATTATTTATCACAAATTCGACCTAAAAATGATGTTGAAACAACACGTTATTTATGCGACTTGATCTAACTCCGATAATGTGTTGAACACTTATGAAAAATTGAAAAACATGTTGACTCAAAATGCATATAGCCTGGGAGACAAAGATTAAGTTTGACATTCAATATGGAATATTATTAATTTCATTCAAAATTAGTTTTCTACTACAAATTCTCGTGTTGAAAATCGACATAGAATCTCCGTCAAGAATAGTTGACTCAAATTTTAAGCTAACTATCTTACGAAAATTTTATTAGTGTGTAAATACATTACACATCAATCATATCTGTTATGCACAGATGTATTCATGATGTGGTCAACGACGATACGAATATATTCTCCACAATATATCCTAGAATCTATCCCCGAATCCTTATTAGCCTCGATTACTTTTGCGACTGTACAGGGCGACCGTCAGTCTGCGGTTTTGCGGGTTAACCGAAAATTCTCGACGAACACGAAAGGGATTTACGATCTCTGCTCAGCATATCTCGAGTGTGCGCTCATTCCTCTCTATCATTTCTGCGTTTCTCCCTCTTTCTATCACTTCTCAACCATTTAATCGGACTTGCCAAACCAAATTTCGCAACCTTCATCGTTTCACTCCCATCATCATAGTAATTAATTTCCCACTCAAACACATCGCAATAAAATTATACATGAGAAAATAAGATTAATTGAATGACTCTAATAAATACATATTTGCTTAATTGCGAACCTTTTTCTCTAAATTCAATATAAATTCAAATTAATAACAGGTACCGCAAAATGAGCGGAAAAAAGATACCTAAAATATTCATATAAACTAATTATTCTTCATAGAGTTATAAATAATTACATAAATAAATATGAATATAATGGAAGATACAATTCACACTATTCGCTTTCTGATGATTTATTAATAATAATGACAATGACACTAATGGCACTTATATTTTTTAACGTTCATGTAACTGAACCTCTTAATGAGCCACCACTAAAACAACAAAATGTATGACCCAAGTATGCATATAGAGAGAAAGTATAAGCAAGCGAGAGCAGAGAGTATACATTGAGAGTAGAGGATGGCCCTGATGCAATTTATGAGATAGACAATAAACGCACACGCGCGCTCATTCGGTGTAATATTATATGGCGTTAATACCAAGCCACGAAATTCGCAACTGTGGCATTTTAATGCAGCCTCTGTATGTACCTCTCACGGCTTGTTAATTACGTATATAAATGAGAGTGCCACGCTCACAAGAGGGAGATAATATGTGCATGTGACTTCGTGTCAAATACATTATTATATGTATAGGCAACAGCCGACATGTGGTATAATTTAGAAAATATTAACATGCACTTTATCCATGTATGTTTTTAACGAAAAATGAAGCTTGATGTATATTATATACTGTTTTTCATCATGATATTTCGTGAATTATGTATGTGGATTAGAAAATTTTATCGAAATTCAATTTTCGTTACAATAAATTATGTCAAAATGGTAAACGGTAGAAAAGTTTTGTAAAAGTCCATTCAGAATTTGTGTTGAATTTTTTTTAAAACAAATTCAACCTGGAAATGATGTTCAAATGGCACTTCATTCATGCGACTCGATGCAGCTGTAATAATATGTTAAACACCCACGAAAAACCAAAATATATGTTGACTCAAAACGTATATAGTCTGACAGATAAAAATTTAGAGTATAAGATTTAATATATGAACGAGTCAAAATTTATGTCCTATTCCCATGCTCCTAAGAGCTCTTTGTATCTCATATGATACTCCAAGTCCTATGAAGTCATTTTTTGCGCCTTCACCTCCTCAAAAATTAAAATTTCAAGCTTGTATATGTATTCTTTTCAAGTTCACATTTGTTTGCTGCCCGAAAGATCGACCGATCGGCCGATTCCGCAAAATCATCGACAACTTTTGACCAATGCACAATTACGGCCACATAATAACAAATGACTATATACTACTATAAGCTGTCCCAAAGTGTCGATGTTATATACATGTTTCATCTTGTATTGTCATTAATCCAGTTATGAACTTGAGTTTTATGTTATGCAATATATTTTAATCAGTGATTTTTACACATTCTCTATTGTCAGTAAAAATGCTTGATAATGTACTCATTGACATATACGTGATGCGTACTTCAATATAATTGTATATGAAGTGTGAAAATGATATTGATGTGAATAAATTGAGAAAAAAAAAATCTAATTCAGGGCTTCGATTTTTTTGATGTGTTACAACCTTGCGTTGTTTGTTTATTTGTGTAGTTTTCAAATATTGAACTTATATGTATATTACACGGCTTTCTAATCTAAAATTCTTCTGTAAGATTCATTATTCGTGATGTTATTCAATAATAATAAAAAAATTAATATTTTGAACATTTTTTCCATATATAGTGAGGAATTTTATTTCAAAATTTTCTCACACAAAGGTTATTTTGAATGGACCCAACATTTATGTGATTTGATTCAACACAAATGGTATTTCGAACACTCAAAACAAATTGAAAAAAAATGTTAAATTATACTTGTTTACTGCTTGGACATAAAATGTCCAAAGAGACAAATGAGAATTCATCCAAACTAATCATTCATCAATTTGAAATGAGGATAGGGGAAAAAAATAAAAATGTATAGAAATTCTATATAGATGTTATTTCAATTTGAAATTGATTTCAGTTCAATCGGACGTTTCTAATAGATACCTTTTCAGATTTAGAAAAATCGACGAAATTTCACCAAGGGATAACGATTAACGATGAATATTTTCGAAGATATCTTCATCTAAGTTTGCAGAATAATCAAACCACTTTTAAAAACTATGAAAAACTTGTTTAATTTTAGATGAAGAATTACAGACTTGATGATTGTGCAAATTTTGATGGAGGTCACTTTGAGAATATTTATCATTAATATAGTTATCCCTTGACAAAATTTTGTGGATTTTTTAGAACTTCAATGAGTATCTGTTCAAAATTTTTGATTAAACTGAAACCAATTTCAAATAAAAATTAAATTTTCATAAAATTTATATGTATCATCACTTTTTCCCTTCTGCCATTTTAAAAAAATATGGATGATTAGTTAAGACATCTTCGCGGTTGTGTGTAATTTGACTGAAAAAAATTTTGTATGAGATTTAACATAAAACATTATTTAATTTAGGCCTACCAATTTTTCTACTTCAACACGAATTCATGTGTTAAATTTTGATGCAAAGTTTGTCACAAACAGCTAATACAATTTTCGAATAGATTTTCACCATAATTTATTACTACACAATAAACAAGTTTTTGAAAAAGTCCACACAAAATTTATGTAAACACGAGAACTTGTATTGAAGCAGAAAAATAATTTTGAGCACAATGAATAATATTTCATATTAAATTTCACACTAAATTTTTAGCTATGTACGTTTTGAGTCAACATGTATAGATGTTTTTCGTGAGTATTCAACATCCCATCGAAGTTGAATCAAGTTACATGAATAATGTGTTGTTCAAACATTATTTTCAGATTGAATTTGTGTTAAAAAAATTCAACACAAATTTTGAATGGACTATTCTACAAAAGTCTCTTCACTGTGTACCACTTCGACATCTATCAAAATAAAAAAAAAAAATATTTTTGTACCATCACACAAAAATATCCTCGATATATCAAAAAGAAAGAACATTTCTAACTGTCAAGTTGTAATATTTTTTTTTCCCCATGCATACATGTACCTGTCTACGCATGTCTGCAATACGTTTGCTTGATGCACAAGCTGAATTGGTCGGCTTTGCGATCTTATCAGTCCTCTCCTCTTAGCATATAAATCGAAGTAGCGGCTTTAGATAAAAAATATATCATGACACACCGAAGTCTTCGTATACATAAATATACTACTGTGAAGAGAAGTATGATACAAAATATTAAAATCCTAGTTCAATAACATGAAGAGGGGAAAAAATATAAACATGAGAGGATCATTACTACTTTTTTTTTTTCTCCAGAGTAATTACCTCCATTTTACACACAGTCATTATCATTGTTTACATGTTGAATAACTTGGGGAATTTCAGCTGGCTTTGGTCTCGTATTCTTTTCTCTCTCTCGCAGAGAACGGTGCGTTCTCGTTTATATATACTCGACAGAGACGCGACCGTCTAAAAATGGAAATTGTGTCAGCCATGTATAATAACAGTGTATATACTTATATGTGTGCATATAAACGCGCATGCGCATGTTTATGTATTTGCGACTCTTCATTTCCATCTCTTTCTTTCCTTCTTTTACACACTCTGATTAATGCGCCTGTATATCGCTATTATATATAATGTATACACTATACATATATGTACATATCTTCCGCTTTCTTTTCTCCATCGTTCACATTTACTCTCGTGTCATCGTAAAAATTATTGAACGCTCAAGTAGTCGACAACGATCATCACAACCAGATAAAACAGGTGCGATGACATAACACACTGTGCACACTCTCTCATATGTCGTCATCATCGTCATTCGCGTTGTCGATGTATCGTTGGTAAAGCTCTCTCAGCTTAAACATAAATCGATTGAACATTTGCATTTTTATTGCCAACCAACTGTCGTGTGACATAAGGAAATATATACGCGAGTTAAGAGTAAAAATATTTATTATTTTTTTTACTTTTTGTACAGACTTTATCTTTTTATTTTTTTTCAATGTAACTTTATTTTTTTTTTTTTTAATTAATAAGGCATTATACACAGAAGAACATTTTATGTAAAAGTCTAATGAAAATTTTTGTTGACTGTTATTTACGAAGAGTTTGTTTCGAATTTTACTATAGGAATTGGTGTTGGAGCAAAAGAATCATTTTGGATGAAATGAATAATATGTTTCATGTTTAACGCCAAATGTTTGTCCGAGTTTTTTTTTAACACAAATTCTGCGTGGATTTTTACACAAAACTTCCAACTATAAACATATTTTTCGATAATCATCAAGAAACTATTACACAGTAAGAAATTTTTTATAATAGTCCACTCAGAATTCCTGTTGAAGTTTTCTCAACACAAATTCAACCTGAAAATGATACCGATACACCAAATTATTAACGTGACTTATGTTTGATTCAACTCCGATGGTGTGTTAACACTTTCGAAAAAATGAAAAATATGTTGACTCATATAATGTTTACAGTTTGAGAGACAAAAGTTTAGTGTGAAATTCAACATGAAATACTATCTATTTTACGCAAAATTATTTCTCTGCTTCAACACAAATTTCGAATGGACTTTTACAAACACCTTTTCAATGTGTAGCTGAGAAAAATTTAAACAATTAATTCATTCAAATTTATATTTCAATAAAACCAAATTATACATTATCAATAATCAATTATAAAACATATATTTGACTTATATATCCACTCAAGGCTAAATTAAATGCGTAAAGATAAATTTAGTTAAATGATTTATTGCAGTTGAAGCAATTTTTTTGCCTCACGCTATACACGGTCTCGTTTACTCTGGTCATCAACCACAAAACATACATATAGAAGCACGTTGTTATAATTTTCTCGCATCGCGTAATCGATCGTTCATCCCAACGTTTGCCAATGAACAACATACATTCCTATATACATTCACATACAACGCAACGTAATCAATTATGTAAAATTCCTACATGGTACCGCGACTGATTGACGCGAAACGTGACAACCAGAGGATATTTCACATTCAATGCGGCTGCACATGACTTCAAAAATTTCACATGTACATATACATAAATATATACATATACATTATGTATATTGACAAATATAGTTACCATTAATTGCGAGTAATTATCGCTAATCATTGCGATACTGTTCATTCAGGAAAATAAGACGAGTTTAAAAGTTGCAAACAGAAAATCAATATTTCGTAAGTATATGAAAAAATGAATGGTGAAAAATGAAAGGGAAAAATTCAAGTGTGCTTTAAATTTTAGTGTAATAATGACTCACAGACGTATGCACGTCAATTCCAACTAGCGATTACCCCTGTTGTCCGTACGTTTTATCGATTTGTGTGGGACGCACACTCGTTTCACCTTCCGTTAGCGTAATTTCAACATATCTGTATACAACACTCTCGTTCTTTTTCTCATCATCTCTCCCTCTGCTGTTCTTCTTTGCTTCTGCATCGCAAACACTCATGTGGTTATTCGAAAAGTTGGTTGAGTCGATTCATATTTGCTTCATATGACCATGAGTAATTTCCAACGATTTTTTTGTTTAAATTCAAATATTCGTTACCGATGCTCAAACTAGCACCTACAGGCATGCTACTTCAATATAAACGTATTTACATACATGTACATAAATATCACTTTTTATACATATAAATACATGTATAGAATTTGAAAAAATTAAACTCCAATGATGGGTTTTTCTCCAAGAAATATGATAAAAGTTGTAAAAAATAAAAGGCAGATTTATTCGGAAGAGTTGCGATGAAATAATAAATTCATAAAAATACTACTCTCATTTTATATGATTCGTAATTATACGGTATTGTTTTTCTCTCTGTGAAAAAAAAAAAACAAAACTCTGGAAGCATTGTTTGAAATTAAATATATTTTTTATTTTCTTTTCTTTCTCTATTTAAAAATAATGATAAAAAATAAGATGAATGGAACAAAAATAAGAATAAAGAAAAATAATGCTCGATCGAAACGTCCAGTCGGTAGAAAGGTTGGAGTGCATGCTACGGAAGGGAAGTTACCCCCAAAAGCACTGAATTTGAATTTCTAATTGAACTAGGCAGCGAAGGGAGAAAATGGAACGAGACATAGAGAAATCCAATTACTCGCGTACCCCTCTTTGGACTGGGGATGTATAAGGGGCGGTGAGGTAGGTTACACCAGATACGAACAAGAGAGTATAGGACACACTGTCAAGAGACTATATACCAAGAGAATTCCTTCAGAATACTCGCGATTATTGATAATAGAAAAAAAAAGAGATAAACGTACATATGTATAGATATATGCAGAGGTTTTTTGTCATATTTTCCAACGAACGAGAGTCAGAGTTCATATAGAGATGCGCTCATAAGCTGGGAGCTCATTGCTCGAAGAAAACGGGAGTAGGTATATACCGTTTAAATGAGGCACTTGAATGAGAACGACATGGAATGAGAAAAAAAGAAAGAAAGAAAGAAAGAAAGAAAGGAAAAAAGACTGAAGATGCGAGAGGAAATGAAATTTCTTGGTTGAGGTTGGTCGTGTTGAGAAAGATAGACGGTGAGAGAGAAAAGAAACCGTGCGAAATTGAGAAGTGACGGAGACAGGAAGATAGATCGAGTGAGGGATATACGAAATGAAACACAAGAGAGAGGAAACGCGACGGCAGCCGAAGCCAACAGGTGCCCCGGGATACACCAATGCGCTACTGCAAGTTCACTCGTGTCTCGCGCTTTAAAGACTGATTTATATCACAACGAAGGCTAAGAGTGAAAAATTAAAAAATCATCTATCTTTCCTGTTTTATGAAATCCAGATAAAAAAATAAACAATAGATTAGAAGTTTGTTTCTTTTATTATTATTACACAGAAGAGACAATTTTTTAAAAATCCACTCAGAATTTTTGTTAAATTTTTTTAATATATATATTTTGATCAATCGGTTTTTTTCTTCTTTATTTTACATAAAATTTCGAATATCAGCCAATAATATATATGAATAGTGAGGAAAGTTTTGTAAAAGTCCACTCAAAATTTGTGTTGAAATTTTCTCGACACAAATTCAATCTGAAAATGATGTTGAAACAACAGAATATTCATGTGACTCGATTCAACCAATGGTGTATTAAACACTCCTAAAATATAGAAAATTATATGTTCAAAAATGTATACGTATTGTCGAGAAACGAAAATTTATTGCGAAATTCGACATGAAATATTATTAAATTTTCGCAAATTATTTGTTGGCTTCAACTCAAATTCTCGTATTAAAGATTGATACAAAATCTGCGTTAAGAACAGTTGACACAAATTTTAATTGGACTTTTACGTTAAATTTTTTTGTTTTACAGAATTTTCACACAAAAGTTATGTTCAATCAACACAAAATTTATGTGAATGAAATCGATGTGGATTGAAAAATGTGTTACGAATTACTAATTTGATGATTCAACACCAAAATTATATGGTCTAACAGACAAAAATTTTGTGTTAGTTTTAACAAAATAATATTTTTCATTCCAGCTCAAATTTTAGCGTTGAAAAACGATATAAAATCAGTGTTTAAAACTGTTGACACGAATTCTAACTGAAATAAATATAAATATTATAAATATATAATACCTAATTAAAAATAATAATATCACAAAAATCCACCCACGAAATAAAAAAAAAAGAAATCATTTCCTATTAAATTCTTTCAATTTTTATATATTTAGACAAACATATAATTCATCATATTTTTAGTTCCTCTGTCTTGGTATTACCCGCGCATAGGCGTGGCTTATTATATCGATTTGCAGAAGAATTTCCTCGGGGAAATTAGTCGGGTAAAATCGTGGACTGCAGAAGATTTCACAGAGTCCTTTTTATATTCGCCCCTGGGAATATTAATTTCACGATTTTCTATTGGAAACGTTCAACGACTTTATGATTCATTACATACACACAAATAATATAACCTGTGGATGTAAAATAATCGTTATTTATACATTCAAAGAACACAATTATAATTGTGCCATAACTATAAACGTTATATTTATATATCTCTTCATACTTATAATTTCATGCTCTTCTTCATTGCCATAACGACAATGAAATTTCTTTTACGTCTGTCCGCAATTACATATACTAAAATTGTATAGAAGACACCAAAACACTCGCATACACATTACACACATATACATATAGACACAGCATTGATGCTCGTGCCCGGTAAATTCATGAAAGCGTGAGTGGCATTGAATTACCGGGAGGATTTAGCCCGGACAATTTTGTTAGCCGCGTCTGTCTAGTTCATCGTTCACGCGAGTCTCCAACTCCAATGCTGTTGCATCGTGTGATACTACATAGATATACAAACTCCAATCAAATAAACCTACATAGTATATACATATGTAACAATTATACATATGTATAAACATACATGCATACATAAATAAAGTATGATGATATGTGTAAGTGGTAATCGAACAGATACGATACAGAACGGCGTACTGTTTAAATTCAATTATCCATTTCAAGATTATTATTATTAATTGTCTATAGACATTCACTACGTGCATTATATATTATTACGTATGTATATATGTATTCATGTGAATGTGAATATGTATATTATATACATGTATAAAAGCTCAATGTCTCGCATTTATAAAAGAGACTCAAGGGGCGACATTCATGCGGAACAATGCGCTCATTTGAAAATTAGCCTGGCAAATTGCGTCGCCAACCTTCTTCTATATATATTCCTCTCTCACACTCGTGACCATCAATGATCCCTGTTGAATGTCCACGGTGTTATATGGGGTCTGTTAAATATCAAGTGAAAACCGCCGCACACTTGAGCGCCTTTGAAGAGTCAGAGACTATTATATACATGAAGATGAAACGGTAAAGAATTAAGGGAATATGTATTATGAAACGTGTTTATTATATCAATGAAATAATTCTATATGATTAATATATTTTTAGAGTAATATTTAATTAATGTTTATTTATTTTACTAAAGAATAAAGTATAGTTTTTTTGCATGTTGAAATACAATAGAGAGATTTGAATAAAAAATGTGGATGGAATATTTATTTATTCATTTCTATTGAAATGATATCGAAGTGCAGAAACGATTTTGTCGACAATCTATCACATATACATCTATATATGTGTATATATACATGTATATTGATATAGTAGCTGTTATGTAGTGGGGAATTTTATACGCCAGTATATTCTTGCACTTTGGCAACTGTGAATCACTTTTTTTATTTTTTTTTTCGTTAAATCGGGTGAAAAACTCGCGAAAATTCCTTTCAAACTCTTTCACATCTATCTCTTTTCATTTCTCATTTTCCACACGTTCATATCTGTCTACTTCTTTTTCTATCCACGTGCATATGAGCGTATATACATATATGATGTATATGTACAATATAAGTATATTTTTCTGTGCTTCTACTTCTACTTCTTCATCTTTTTCCTCTACTTTGCTTTCACATATACTTGTTCGCAGTGTGCAGTGGGATGGCGGAATATCGTTTGGTTTTTTTCCATACAAAAAATCAAACAATATATCTGTATATATATATAACCATCGCTTCTACTCTTTTGTGTTTTTATCCTTTCGAACAATAAAATCGAAACAGAAAAGACTTTGCAGTAAGTTCAAATCTCATATATATACTTCACTCTTTTCCTCATCCACCATCATCATTTTGACTTTAAGAGTGAGAAATATTTCTCTAGAAAAAAATAGTTCCATCAATTTCTTTATATATTACATATGTATATAAATATATACATACATACATACATACATACATACATACATACTTCTGTACAACAATATGGAAGAAAACATTCGTGTAAATAATTCATAAGCTGATGAACAAGAGTGTATATTCCAAAATTACAAATAAAACCATTTACTATCATACATAGTAAAAAAGTTTGTGCAAATCCACATAAAGTTTGTATTGAAACTTTATTTATACAATCCTTACATAAAAGTTATGTTGAATTAACACAATATTTATGCAATTTGATTTAACAGAAATAATACATTGAACACTTGCGAAGATTTAAAAATGTATTGGCCCAAAAATTTGTGTTGAAAACAGTCGAGAGAAATTTGGAGCAGCCTTCTATCCAAAATTTTATACTATGTTGATATAATAATGAACTATATGCAGAAAAAAAAATTAAACCTCAATCGAAAAACTATTCTTTGATTTTGTTTTGTAATTTTTATCTCGGATAAGTAGTAGAAAAAAAAACCAATAGCGATATAAATTTTGGTTTTCCAATTTTCTATTACTTTCATAGAATTCATTTTCAATGAAAGAAGAAAAAAAAATCACTTCAACTTTCTTCTCACATATTTGCTCAATCCACACAAATGATGAGTACCACTCCACTCTCACGCACATTCTAAGCATCATTTATCTCTTGGTACACCATCAAGTGACATATATAACTGTATAGTATTCGTCCATCTTTCGTTTATATTCGCTTTACCACAACTCTCGAAATTTCACATCACTCTTATTTTCTGAGGACCAACTATACCTACTGACGTACTATATGCATGCACACAAATATATATACACATATACATGTAATATATCTGCATAATATATTTATATATATGTACAGAATGAAAATTACCGTGCAGCTTACTGTGAAAATTGCGGTAAAACTAGGTAAGCCTGGGACATCTCAGTAGTATCGCAATTTAATGCTGACAAAACAGAAGACTTATTACTATGGTAACGTAGTAAAGTTTTATAATTTTGTATGATAAGAATTTTCGGTTTTGATGTAACTGAGTAATTGGATAAGAATTGGTTGGTATTTATAAGCGTAGAATATGTTAATTCAATCGGGGCATATAGAAAAAAATTCTCCGAAAAAGCCCATTTTCACACAAAAGTTATTTTTAATCAACACGATATTCATGTGATTTGATTTAATGCAAACAATATATTTGTTCACACTTGGAAGAATTGAAAAATGTGTTAAATTATTGATTTATCGATTTAATTCAATTCACGCAGAATGTTTTTTTACTTCCACCCGAATTCTTACGATAAAATTCGATACAAAATTTTTGCTAAAAACAGTTGAGGAAAATTTTAAATCTTCTGTTTCACGAAATTTTATACTCTATAAATTTTAAATTATATTATGGAATATTAATTCAAAATGATCCAGATTGACTGTACGCTAATTTTTCTGTAGAGATACTCTGTGTATTATTATGTAATAGGAATATTAACTCACAGAGGAATATTAGATTCTGTACCGTTACAAACACAATATAAACGAAACTTTTCTATTAAGGTCATCAGTGACATGACAAACAACTTTCAACTATCATGTGTTTCTCAAAGCATGAACACGGTGGGAGACCACCCATCAACATTAAGATCAAACATACGTATATATGTATATTGGAAGCAGAGTGAATACAAGTGAAGCACCACCTTTGGACACAACACGTCGCCTTGTGACCGGTCCTCGAACTTTCAGAGGACTGGAACCGCGAAACAATAGCCTTAGTGTTCGACGTGAACTTTTAGGTACGATGACGCTCAAACTCCCTTTACTCTATCTCTCTTACCTCCTTGTTCGCTTCATCGATCTCTTTTACTGTACATGTCTATCACTGGTATTGTGCGTGACGTGACCAACTCAAACCTCACTCCCCCGTAACGACAACGAGGAACTCTGTCTCTCTCTCTCTCTGCCATGGGGAAAATTTTCTTGAATGTATACTACGTTACAACGAACAACTTTTCAGAATTTATATTTGACGATTAAAAAAGTTTTCTTATCGTTATATTGTCAATGAAATGAGGAAAATAATAGTATAGAGTGAATAGTATAATTGTGATAATGCCACCTCATTATCGACCATATCATCACACAGTCAAAAACTTTGCGTAACAGTAAAAGATTTCGAGTAACAGCTGTCCACTTGGAATTTGTGTTAAAATTTTCTTCAGACAAATTCAACCTGAAAATGATGTTGAAATATCATATTATTCATGTGATTCGATTCAACTCTGACGATATGTTAAACACTCACAAAAAAATAAAAAATATGTTGACTCAAATTGTACATAGTCTGAGAGACAGAAATTTAGTGTGAAATTCAACGTGAAATATTTGTTCCGCGCGAAATTTTGTTTCTGCTTCAACACAAATTCTTACGTCGAAATTAATATAAAAATTATAACGTTAATAGTAGCAAATACAAATTTTGGGTGGACTTTTATACAAAATTTTTAACTATACGCTCAAAATTTGTTCTAAAATTTTTTTTTACACATTTTTACTCAAAAGTCATGTTAAATCTACAAAATATTCATGTGATTCGATTCAAAATGGATACTACGTTTGAACATTAGCGAAGATTTGAAATATGTATGTAGTTTAAGAGACAAAGATTCTAAGGCATATTTAACATTAAATGCTATTAACTTTACGTGAAATGCTTTATCTGTGCATATAAAAATAAATACACAATTAGATGATTATATTTAAAAATTTATATTATACTTCTAACTACAACAAATTGAGAATCCATAAATTGTTTATCACCATCATTTTTACATTTTGATTTTATCACAAGTTTGAAAAAAGGAAAAAAAAAAAGGAAGAATGAAAATGAGGACATTTAAATTTTCAACGAGCACTACAGTACGTTGTGCACAACCCATAATGAACTCAATTGTAAATCACATATGCTCTCTTGTGATGTATATTACATCATCATTGTACGCTACTAAATGTGTGTAGGTGTGTGTACATGTCCACATATACATGTGTCATGGCCCTTGGGGTTGACGAGTGCACAGCCATACTTGGTCCTCCATTTTATCCATCCGTGCCATGTACTAGTATGTGTGCAGCTCTCCTCATCTATAGCACAGAAATGAAACTGCAATGCACTTGAGTATATATCTACAACGATAGTGTCGACTGTAAAACTGAGAAAGAGACAAAGAGCAAGACTGTTTGTTCATTAATCTTATAACGCAATTGCAAGCAATTCTGTGAGAAACATAGAGAAAGAAAAAGAAAGTGAAGTGAATGTATATATGTGCTTACATAAATTGCCAACGGCATCTTCTCCATATGCATATAGGGGAACTTGTCCTAGAACAGGACAGTGTACGTTTACAGGTTATTAAACTAAACATCATTCTGACTATGGTCCACGTGTTTGATATTCTATATGATTTTTGTAATTCTTGGGGTTTACGGAAATTAATTTCTTGGCACATGGAGCACTCGTTAAGTAAATGGAATTAATTTATTATGTATGGATGAAGCTTATGAATCTGTGGGGAATGAGGCAATATTTCCACATAAGATGAATTATTCATAAATTTTAAAGAGTATCAATTATTTTCGACCTCTTGCATGATCCCAGTTCCGCCCACATCCTTCATGATGACACATGTTTTTCCTACATTTCAGAAGAATTTCGAAATATTATGGGCCATATTTCACCAATTTTTGATTATCTGAAAGGACAGATTATTGTGAGAAAGAAAAAAGGAGAGAAGAGTGTAATTATAACGATTTCGTCTTATGAAAGACGACTAGGAGAGAAAGATGAAGTTTGAAAGGCATTTATTGTTGGAAAAAGAACCAAAAGCAGCACAACAGGCACAGAAAAAAATAATAAACCTAGGTTAGTAAACTTTAAAGCGCTTTTTAAACTTTTATAACAGTTTCCAATTCCAAAAACAAAAGCTGTAAGTTCATAAAAAACTGAAGAAAAAAATATTAATTATACAAGTCGAAGATTTCGTTACAAAAATGAAGACAAGGAATCCTATGAAAATGATTCGGATATAACAATGTTCTTGATGCGATAGTTGGACTCACGTGAAATGTATTGATAGTGACAATATTGATTACTATGTTTCGTAATCATTGTGATTAGTAATTATCATACTATATTATTTGTAGTCTGCACAATATGTAAATATTTTTTTCAATTTATATGCATATTTTTCGATACTAGAAACATACATCCTGAACGCGTTGATTCTTAGTTTTTCGTTGAATATTTTCAACTACGGAGGCAACAGTTTTAGATGCCCGCAACACTAAGACATCAGTGTTGCGGGCACACTCCCTTAACGACATCAAGCAGACATTTAATATGTAACTGACTTCCACGAAATTCGCGAAAAGGAAGTCATGAATTACATACTAATGAAATGAAACAAATTTAAAGAGGAAAAAAGAGAAACAATAAACGTATAAACAGTTCAGCCCAAACAAATATATTTCAAAGCAGCATTTACGAAACTTTTAAAACTTCAAATTCATAATATTAAAATACATTCATCAAGCAACTGCTTCCTCTGCTGTTATGTCAAGAGTTGTAATTAATTTTGAATTCCAAATAATAATTATTCTATCACCTATTCCAACATACATATAAACTAGAATCGTTACAATTTTATCGCCGATAAAATCTTATAATTTGTGACTATACGTTCAGTCTCGTGTGACGTGACTTCAGATACCGGTAAATTGGGTTTCCGAATGGAACTTCGCTAGATGGTCGATAATTAGAAATTGAAATAATTGATATTTAAATAGGTCGACAGGATGCACAGGTGTGAAGTGACCGCCGGGAAGATAGCGGGAACCGATTACCATGCTCACTCTCATCTCGGCTTTTGTTTACAATATATGTGAAGAATGTATGCAAAATATAATTAAATATTGTGGAATATATGTGGCTAAACATTGTTGAAGGCAGTTGCCAATGGTATTGTGTATGATATTATGGGTGATTGCACAACAATAAGTGGATTAAAGTCCAGGCACGAAGATAGCCACATTATGGGTACTGTTTGTCATACCTATATCGTACATATACGGTTAAGGCTTGATAAATTGAACAACCTGATGTAGATACATCAGTTTCACCCTTTGGTGTTTTGCCGCAAAGGAGACAAACTGTTACAATAGAATGCGATTGTATTGATTAAACTTACATGAATATTATCTTTGATTTCATTTAATTATCGTATATTTGAATGCAAATTATATCATTATCACAAAATAATTATACATTACATATACTGTGAAAAAGATTCACTCGAAATTTGTGCAAAAGTTATTTTGACACAAATTTTATACAATAGTCATACTATATTGACACAACATAATGTTAAACATTCGGAGAGACTTGAAAAACGTGTTGAATTATTCATTGACTAATTCAACTCAAAGTTCGTGTAATTTGACAGACAATAATACTGTGTTAGATTTAACATATCATCATTAATTCTGAGTAGAGTAGTTTCCTATTTCAACATGGAATCAACTTCTTGTATTAATATTTGACACAAAATTCGCGTTAAAAATAGTCAAAACAAATTTCAAGTGCACTTTTACACGAAATTTTTCACTGTGTATGTTTGCTGATTTGTAAAATTTCTGAGGGATCTCCAAATCTACTCTAGATAACTGCACAGTTACAAAATTTTTGTAAATCTATTCAGAATTTCTTATCAACACAAGTTCAACCCGAAAATGTTGTTTATTTGAAACAAAACATTATTCATGTGACTCGATTCAACTCCGGCGGTGTGTTAGACACTCTCAAAAAATTGGAAAATATGTTGATTCTAAATGTATATTATCTGAAAGATGAAAATTTAATGTGAGGTTCGACATGAAATACTGTTCATTTTACGCAAAATTATTTTTCTGCTTCAACACAAATTCTCGTATTGAAAATTGATATAAAATCTGCATTAAGAACAAAGAGCTTCAACA
Source organism: Microctonus brassicae (assembly GCA_918226075.1). Classification (NCBI taxonomy): domain Eukaryota; kingdom Metazoa; phylum Arthropoda; class Insecta; order Hymenoptera; family Braconidae; genus Microctonus; species Microctonus brassicae. Next base: position 3,171,631 of record OW445483.1, read on the forward strand.
ACAAAATTTCTGGTTTGTGTGATGGTATTCCGTTGTTACAATGACTAACACAATCACAGTAACAAAATAAACACCCACAATCCGTCCTGTCACGTTACAGTTCGTAATAATTTTCCTTTTTTCTTGGTTTCATAAAACATATGATACAAATGCAGTTATGTCGCGCGGCAAATAATACAATATGAATTCAAATTGTAAACGCTGAAAGCACGTGGCATAAGGTATACTGATGAGAGCGTGCACTCAATGCATGTGTACACACTTGAGTACCTCACTAACTCACTCACTTACTCTTTCTACCTTTTATTCCCTATCTCTTTATATGCTCATGATTTCTTCTCTTCTCGTCCTTATCTCTCACCCTCTCTCTCTCTCTCTCTCTCTCTCTCTCCCTCTCTCTTTCGTTTTTCTTTCCTCTCTTAGATATCTCCCTATAAAGCACGTTTCTCGCTATAATATATCTCATGAGTTACGTGGCACACTTCACCAGAGACTTTCTTCGACAATGGGTAAGTGTGCCGAGGGACCAGTGGGGGCCCTTTATAATGCTGCAACATAAAACGGTACGCGCGCGCGAGACGATATTATGCTTTGGTATGAGTGTATGTAGTCACTTTCGCGCGGGTATGAGAATATAAGCTAAAGAGAGATGATCGGACAATATATATGAGTATAAGAGGGAGCCAGAAAAATATAATGGGCGATGTATATAATATATATGTATGTATACAATACACACCACCACAAATATTTAATGCTGGGGAAGGCGCGAACTCTTTCATACAATTCTTTCGACTGTATACACAATTAAATAAATATGTGTAAATTTTATCATTGTGTGTGTTTGTGTGTGCACTTCAATTCTCACAGAGAAGAGTCAATGACCGATTCATTCACGATTTCTCTCTCGGTTGATGTCTGTACTCCAGCCATGTACACCTACAGGTGGAACAAGTTATCGTACATGGAGGAAAAGAGAGAATTATTAAAAAAATATTTGTTACCTGGATATTCGAAAAAAAAAAAAAAAGTTGCTGTATTTTTTGTAATGCTGGAATAAGAATGTTATTGGCTATAACATAGTTAAATTTGAATTGTAAAAAAATATACGATGTTGGTATGAATTATTGTTGAACTGGTTTGTTCAATTTTTCGAAATGTTACTGGCAATATTCTTTTGTGCACATCAGTCTACAGATTTCCCGATTTGCTTATGAAGTTCACAAATATCAATTGATAATTATTTCGATAAATTAACTAGAGAACCCTATGGTAATTTCTGACAATTTATTATCTTTTATGTTATGAATAAGACAAATTGTTGTATAATTTTATCTACTTCTCACTTTTAGTGAAATTCTCAACTATTTAAAAAAATAATTTTATTACACTGTAGGTATAAAATTCGGTTTCAAGCAACGTTTTATGATAAGAATTACATTTTATAACAAATACAACGCTATATAAAGTGATCATTACTCAAAAATCAAATATTTATTATTGAAAAGTTTCCGAGTCATTTAATTTATAGTCTATAATATTGCAATTTTTCAAATATATTTTCTCAACTGTAATGCATATTCTTTGGACATTTTGACTATTTCGAAGATATTCGTCAATTTGTTAATGTATAATTTTGAGAACATTTTTTTTCACATATTTCGTTATATATTTAACGAAAATCCTTAAAATGTGCACTTTAAATAAATATATTCAAACACAGTGAAAAATTTTGTATAAAAGTCTGAAATTTGCGTTAAAAACAGTTGAAACAAATTTTAAACCCGAATTTTGTATCAATTTTGAATAAAAGAGTTTGTAGCAGAAAAATTATTTTGCATAATATATATTATTTGATTAATATGAAATTATTCATATTAAATCAGCTCACACTAAATTTTTGTCTGTCAAACTATATACATTTTGAGTCAATCACATATTTGTTTGGTTTTTCGTGAGTGTTTAACATATTATTATTACAGTTATTGCATTGAGTCACATGAATAATATGTTGTTTTAAAATTATTTTCAAGTTGAATTTGTGTAAAAAAAATTTTGACTGAAATTTTGAGTGGATTTTTACACGAAATTCCCTACTGTGCACGTATATATCGCTCATTTAATTATCGTTATCATTATTGATTTCTCATTATAATAAAAATTTTATAAACGGCTTTATAGGCGCGCGCGCGTGTGTGTGTGTGTGTTCGTGTGTGTGACGGGAAGGGGGGGGGGGGGGCTGTTATGAAACCAGGCGGTATATATCTACATATATGTTATATACATTCAAGTTTATGATGATCCCAAGATATCTGACTCGATCGGATTTTTTTTTCCCTCTCACATAATTCTTTTTATTTTTTGTTCATTCTACTATGACGTGAGTGAAGATCGCCAACCTCTTGTCACGTTGAATAAAAATATCTTCGACAGTTGAGGGGAGGCGGTGGTATAGTGCGATGAAGGCACAATAACTGCGGTGGTGAATATAAGACTATAATGCAACAGCAGCCATATAGTCAATGTCACTTGGGTTTGCGTTTCAGGTTGACGAGGCACCTGTGCCTCTTGAGGGATATATATTGACTATATACACCCCAAGGGAGAATGCGGAGCAGGAGACACAATAGTGCACCTGATGCGAAGTGAATTCAATAGACGACGCACTGGAGCCATGTTTCTTATACTCTATGTTCGCTCTGTGTCAACATGTAGACTTTTTTATTTATTCTATTTATTTTTATATGAGAAAGAAAAATATACAGGAACGAATTTTCAGCAAAAAATTCACTCAGAATTGGTCTGTACATATTTTTAGCTCAATTTTCACACAAATTTATGTTGTATCAACAAAATATTATCACATAATTCGACTAATAGTTTCGCAAAAATGTTGACTCAAAAAATTTCGATATGTCGTTTTATAAAATACATGAAAAAAAAAAAAAAAAAAAAAAAATTCAATTAACACATTTCATGGCAATTAATTTCATGCAACTGTTCGCAATTGCAAGAAGGTGAAACAGTCCCAGCGGAGTTGGAAAACTTTATTCATACATTAAATAACCTGTGCGAGTTCGGCCCAATTTACGATTACATAAGCGAAAATAGGGGGACATGAAATGCACAAAAACAAAATGATGATGATTATTATTATTACTATCACTGTGATTATTGTTATGATGGCACTTGGCAACGTTGAGTTCGTCGCATATATATAGAAAAATAAATAAATAAAGTATATGACACACAAAAAAAAAATAAATAAAACAAGGATACCAAGCAGCGAGTGATCGAAGATTGGGCACTTCTAGGAATGGGTAGACACATTTCTTTAGGAGGTGCTCAGGGTAAGAAAAATATATGTGGGCATTGGGATAGAAGAATATCTTTGTGATGAGATTGGACGCGACGTGGCAACGTCGCTGGCAACCTGACCCTGTTACCATACATCCCCTCTTATTTTCTTATATATCCATTTATATACATTTATATATATGTATATGTGTGGTGTGTATAAACCCTCCGTCTTTCTTTGCCTCGCGCTGCGTCTTTCTCCCTTGGCCTCTTGACTATAGAACGGTACGATAACCCTATACTACATACCTACTGGCGTGTGAGCATCCGCATTGAGACGAAAGCATGGTTAAGGGGAAATATATGTTTATATAAATATATGTATACATATATAGAAATATATACATATATATTGTATCTAACTATATACTCGCGCAGTTACTCGATACTCATGTGCTCTTATTCTTCTTCTACGTCCCCTGACTATTGAAAACAACCCATATGTATACATACAATGTATTATACGTTAGAGCACTTCGCCTACTTCCATACGATGATTATATACAGTGAAAAAATTTTTGTGCAAGTCCACTTGAAATTTGTGTCAACTGTTCTTAACGCAAATTTTATACATTTTGAGCCAATATATTTTCTAATTGTTTGTAAGTGCAGTTTAATATATATCATCGGAGTTGAATGTCTCAACATAATTTTCAGGTAGAATTTGTATTAAAAAAATTTCAACACAAATTCCGGGTGGACATTTATAAAAAATTTTTTACTATGTATATACGTCGTTTTATTGAATTCTTCATAGAGATATAAAATTTTCCAGAGTACCCTAACTAATTACGAACGTACTACATTCGAATGTAGATAAGATATGATATACCTACATATTGTGCAAATGTTGAAGATATAAAATACGCTATACATCTCATTTGTTTTTTCTCCGTTGTCACACAAAGATATCAACGAAATAAATCCATGCCGTATATATTTATTTCTTCTTATATACGTTATAAACTAACAATGTGTTGACAATAAAGTAAGAAATTAACAAATCAAATACATATTTTTTTTTTCAAAGAATCATCACCCGAAATTTAACTTTGTAATGTAAATTTATTTTTAATATGACGATCAAGTCAATGGTGTCATTTACAGTTGATTAATATAACGTCGTCCATATAATTTTTGATTAGAGTTCTTATTAGATTTTGAATATATTCCACACTGTATATATATGCATATAAAATGAAAATGTGTGCATAACACACATTATACTGTTGAAGTAAACAAGTGGTTACGAACAAAAAGGTGCAGTTAAGTGTATCATCCTCTCTCCAACAGCATTTGACCAACACTGATGCGTTGTGTGGTAAATAGAGGTCACGGCGAAAAACAAAACAAACAAAAGAAACTAAAAATGGATGACAATGACCCGACTATATAAACAATTCCCCATCCTAACTTCATATAAATACTAAACTTGCATTAAGAAATAATTCCTTCAAATCACAAATCGAAATAGTAACAAAAAAAAAAAACATAAACAAAACAATATTTATACTTTCAAATGAACATAAAAAATATAAGGAAGATTTTTCGAAAAATATTTTTCCAATCTTCATGTATTTTAAGTATACAGTACAAAATTTTTATCAGAAGTCCACTCAGAATTGGTAATTTCAAAATTTTTTTAACACAAATTGTACTTGACAATGATTTTGAAATACATTATTAATGTGACTTAATTCAACTCCAATGGTGTGTTAAACACTCGAAAAAAATCAAAAAATATATTGACTCAAAGTGTATGTAGTGGAGAGACAAAAATTTAGTGTGAGATCCTAAATGAAATACCTATTATTTAGTTTACACAAAATTATTTTTCTGCTACAACACAAATTATCGTGTTGAAAATTGATACAGGAGCAGCGTTAATAACAGTAGACACAAACAGCTGCAAGTGAACTTTTAGGAAAAATTTTTCCTTATATGACAAAAAATTTTTGAATATACTATTTGGACGAATTAATCATAACTTTAATTCATTAAATATATTTAGATGAATATTTCTAGTACTCTGAATTGCATCCAACTTCGTGAACATGAAAATATATTAAATCATATTGGTAATATTGAATGTAAAGGAAAATACCATAGCCTTTTTAGAAAATATCCCTGGGAATTATATCACGGAGATATTGCCTGAGGTAAATTATCCGGTTCGGGTTAGATAGTCACGTACGGGCTATGGCTCGGCCCGTGATAATTTTCGTTTACCGGGAATAGACTCTTGCACGTGTCCCTCGCCCGCGCTGGCCGCATTTAGTATCCTCCTCTCGATTGTTTGTGGATATATGCCGGTAACGATTCGATCGCTCGACCTTATTCGATATCGAGGCCTATATTACTACCGACAACATGGGTTATATTAAACTTCAAATGCCCATTTGTATTATTAAATCTACGCCGCATGATTTATGCAAAATTTCATTGATAATGATAATTTTCTTATCTGAATTTTGATAATCCAATTAAATATTATAATTTTTTATCGATATCATTAGATAAATATTGTATAATAACTGATTGCATCAGTGATTTTATACGTATGATATATAAGGTATTGTATAATTATATAGAACCAAATAATTATTATATTTTTTTGTATTTACTCATTGAATGTGAATAAAAAAATTCTTGAATCAATTACAATATTTTTAATATTGATCATTCCAAATCATAATTAAATATTTTTGTTTCAAATCTATTTATATTGTTGAATTGCGAAAAATATTTTTCATCTTTGACAAAATTATAATGTACTAGAAATCAAAATTAAATATCGTTGAAGCAATAAAGTTTATGATGTTAGATGAAGAATAATATATTTTCAATTTGAAAATGAAACATTCACATATTCAAGTCGGATTATTTATAGATGTTATGAAACAATGCAAAAATATTTAATTCTCGTACTTATATTTATTATTTGAGAAAAATTTATGGATAATGTAATATTAAGTCAATCGCAAAGTAATGTCGTTTCTCTGTATATATAATTATTATTCATTTCACTAAATAAATAATTTTCTCCGATCCTGCATTGAAAATTTACACACTAGATTGCAAAATGTTGTAGATAACGAGGGTGATTATTTGTTTACACTTTTACCTACTCGACATGAGAAATATTGACAATAAAATTTTCGGCAAATTCTAAAATATCATGCACTGTAATATTATCACCTGCAACTAATTTTAGAGCAGAATATACTCAAGTACAAATGTTGCCATCATTTATCACGGAATTAGCTAGCATGGGATATACTATTTTATAAAACCTTAAATATTCAAACTCAATCCAACCATTTTGCAAAAGTATTTTAGGTTCATATGAAATTAAAATCTGTATTTGATCGAAATGAAAAATTAATTTGTTTCTAAATTCATTTTGAAACGAGATAACTAAATATAAAAACTCATTATCATATCGTCTGATTTACATATTTATTATTTTTTATTCGTTTTCGTAATTCCTTTGGATTTACTCATATTTTTATACCATATTAATAAATGAATCGAATACTTTGTGTAAATACAATTACCTGTAAACTATATCGTGATAAAAAAATTGTTTGATCAGAGAGTACCTGATTTTTTTTTTAAAATATAGACATAGAATTTTCGTCAAACCTATTTTTTATTAACGGCAATATCTCATGCAAAATCATGTTGATCCACTTTAAAGCGAATTGAATTATCTATAAATTTTTTGCACTTGATAAAAATACTCGTCGCAATTGATTTTCTGTTGAACTTTCCACTGGACGGAAAATTTAATCTATCTAAATATCAAACACAATACACTGAGATAAATTACTCAAAGCAAACACAAGTTATTTGTTGATAAGGTCAAAGATTCCAGGCCATCACTTGGGTCACATATTGACAATATGTATATGTGATAAGAGATAAAAAAATAACAAGATAAACTAAAGAAAACGAATGGGAATGTGAAACGAGATGGGTCGATGGATCAATTGGTACAGGTGTTCGTCTTTCTCGTTGGTGACGTAACCAAGGAGTTCAATTCACCAGGGAGATTGTAGGTGAAATATAGTGAGAGAAAGTACGAAGAAGGGAGAAATACAGAAGAGGAAGTGAGCTGAAAGTGAATTTCCTTAGATTCACAGACCTCTCGAAATAAATGATGACGTTTGACAGTTAAATTAACGCTGAGAGATTTTAATCGATAGCTCAATGTTATTTCTCATCTTGACACTTACGTCATCTTACAGTATTTATTCCTGCATTCAAATTAATCAAACGTCATTGTATATTGTACAATCAAAATTAGAAATTAATTACTTAATAAACAGGCAAAAGAATATTGCGATATTACTTAGACTTTTTCTTGATCCTATATATCGACGTAACACTTTTGAATACCGTATTGTATAGACGATTGTGTTCGCAGAGGGTTGAAAACATATACAAGTAATTGACTTCATTAAACTGATGGTTTAACTAACGACGAGAACACGTCAAGTCCTAGGGAGCAAAACCCCCTTCATTCAAGTAGCTTTTCCCAATTCCATTCTGACTGTTCTGTACTACTACAAGTCTCCATCATCAAGTCTAATACAACGGTATTTGACCTGAATTTACTATTACCTAAACAATGAAGTCTAATCGTAGAAATTTTACTCTTTAATTTTGCATGAAATTTTCACAGACTCTACTGCTTTTCATTAAAAACAGTCAATATACTTCAAACTTGCGTTTTATTTATTCATAACTTATCATTTGAAGAAAGTATTATAAAAATAATTATTATTGGATGTCAAACTTTTGATGGCCAAATTATCGTGGCGACAATGCTAAAAGGAAATGAAACAATTGGAAAAATAAATGGAATATAAAAAAATTTGACATCCACTCAATAGAAAAAGTTCTCGTAGATTTAATAAAAGTTCAAATTCCAGCCATTGAATGGTACCCATCAGTTGCAAATTCTGTATTACATTTAACATAGAATAAAATCCATTTGCGCAAAATTTTTCACTATATATAGAAAAAATTACCATTGATCTCAGCCAACAAAAATTCATTATTGAAATTCTTATGTACAATTGAGTAATGACATTTAAAAACATTTAAAAATGTCAATGAAACAATTAAAAATACGTAAATCAACTATGAATAATTAGGTTGGAATTTGAAAATGGAGCATTTTATGCTACAAGTCAAATGAAATTTTGTCGCTTGATTTACCCAATGGCATCAGGAGTTCCTGTAAAGTGCCTGTATTAAATGAGAATTGAGATATTGAATCTGTGAGAAATAGAAAGAGGAAGAAATACAAAGTGTCATGCACAGGGGCTAATAGTGTGAAGGTACAAAATTGAAGGATAAGAGGAGAGAAGGAGGACAAGCCACACAGAGCTACTACACTACATAGTATGAGTCTTCCTTCGTCGCTCTTCTGCACCAACTAATTATACAGTTGAGTGCAACCTTAGCTCGACAGCAATTGATTTAAGACTTCAGAAGCAGCTGTGCGGCGGACGCAAAATTGGACGAGAAAATTTGCCTCTATTTCGAAATATATACATATATATCTAAGTATATGAATATGTATTCTCATTTTCGTTTTCTTTTTTCCCACCCACAATCACCCCCAGTCTCCTTATTTCCAAGCGTTTTCTCTTTCACGAGGGAGAAAAAAAAGTGGAATCACCGCGAAGAAAAGAATTGAGAAGCTCTATATAATCTTTTACCTTACCCAGCTGGTTTTCTCTCTTTGTTTCTTTCTCTTTCGCGCTTTTTCTCTCTGGGGATGCTCTACACTTTTCTTCCACTGCCAGAGACTCGTTTTCTCTTGAGGACCCGAGAGGGAAAGAGAAACAGCGAGAGCAATGTAGGTACCACTACGTTCTTTTCATCCTCAATGTAGAGGGAAAAAGCAAAGTCCATATACCCATGTCTACATATACCGCCTCATTTCTTACCTGCAAAAAGAAGAAAATAATTAATAAAAAATAATGTTTGTGTACTTTTCATAATGTATATATGATTTGAATTAGTTAAACAGACATAAAACGGCTAATTGAAGTGTTGATTACTGAAATAACTGATTAAGTGTGGAATAAATTAGACTTTGATGTATAATTTATATCGTGTATATAATCAGAACGAATTATAGTATATCCTTGATAAACAATTATATTAATTGGCATTGCCAACTTGGTCGGTGTTACATTAAAGAATTCATATAGTAAAATTTATAATTTATAGTAAAAAATGTTTGTAAGAGTCCACTCAGAATTTATGTTAAAATTTTTTCAACACAAATTTTACCTGAAAATAATGTTGAAACAACACATTATTCATGTAGCTCGATTCAACCCCGATATATGGCATGTTAAACAGTTATAAACAATCAGAAAATATGTTGACTCAAAATGTATATAACCTGAGACACAAAAATTCAGTGTGAGATTCGACACAAAATATTATTCATTTTAGGTAAAATTATTTTTCCGCTTCAACACAAATTCTCATGTTGAAAATCGATACAAAATCTGTATTAAGAACAGTTGACACAAAGTTTTAGTGGACTTTGACAAAAAATTTTCTACTATGTAGATAAAATAAAATAGAATACAATAAACGAGAAAATATTTATACATGTATAAGCCTTGATGTTTGTACTTGTATATATAAATATACGTGAATGTTACTGTGAAAGAGTAACAGTATAGAGTAGCAGCAGCAAAGTCGTATCGATTTCGTTGCGGTAAATGTAACGATGTACGCATGAGTGTTCATGTATGTATGTGGAGACGATACGAATTCGTATGTCGAATTGGGATGAAAATCAACAGAGACAAAAAAAAAAGAAGTTGTAGGAGAGCAAGAGAAAGAGAAAGATGAAGTTTCGTTTTCCTTTTGTATACACATATCTACCCATACCTATATACACACATCACGAGATGCAGGACGAATTTAAGGCAAAAGCAATGAAACCAGCCTGATAGTCGTGGTAGTATATAGATACCATGTGTATGTATGGGGAATAGAAATCGAGTGTTAGACGAAAAGAATATACCAACCGGTTCTTTCATCGATTCTAGGATTTATCGTTGGGCTTAACTCTCACACACGATTCCGCGATGAGATTTATCGTCAAACTATTTCTGTAGTAAAATAGCTAAGTTAACAATTCCGTTGCTTCCCCCGTCAAAAAAAAAAAAAAGAAGAAAAAATTGCAGTGTTAGCAATAAGACTAACGTTTTTTGGTGGTATTTTAGCTGTTACGACAGATTTATATTTTTTGGGTGTGAAATATTCCAAAAGTAAAATCTCCCCCAGACTCTCCAGAGACATCAGCACAACGTTGTTGGATGTATAGAAGTTTTTCGAGGGGTAGGGAGTTGGTAGCGTTAGTACTGATGGCGTCATACAATATCCTCTGGGAATGCATTCGTGCTGTAAATAATGTTGCAACTTTTATACGCCGCGTAAATCACTTTGTGAGCCAATTATAGGATTAATATTTATATTACCAGAATATATATCTTAGTGTATTTATATACATATATGTATAATTTACACTATTAGTTTGAAATAATAAATGATAACTCTCGGAATATGAGAAGTAAAATAAACAAAAAAAATTCATTCGCAATTATTCACCTAGATAATATTAATTATACACAGTGAAAAAACTTTTGTAAAAGTTCACTTAAAATTTGTGTCTACTGTTTTTAAAGCAGATTTTGTATCAATTTTCGATATGAGAATTTGTATTAAACCAAAAAAATAATTTTGAGTAAAATGAATAATATTTTATGTCGAATGAGTTGTTTCAACATAATTTTCAAATTGAATTTGTGTTTAAAAAATTCTAACACAAATTCCGAGTGGAGTTTTATAATATTTTTTATACTGTTTACATATTTACATGATTTACACCTTTACTTTGGAATGATAATTGATAACTCTCGTAATATTAAGACTATAGATTTAAAAAAATGTTTCTATTCGCACTTCATCTAAATAATGTTAACTATAAATATTCTCAAAGATATATTTATCAAAGTTCAAGTACTATTTAATATTCGATAATCAACATTTTAATAATCAATTAATGAACACCATAAGTATACTTCAACTTTGTTATAACAAGCTGCACACATAGCCAACATAAAGTTATTCAACGTAGTCAAAAGTTTATCCATGATAGTGTATACTCGCACCCCTATAACAGCAAGCTTGATGCGCTTTAAACTTCATTTCCACAAAGTATAGATTGAAACATTTTCTCAGTATTAACACTCAAAGTCAGTTTGTCACACATATATGTACCTATATATAAATGTATATTATCAACCACGTCGTGTCATTCACCTAGTGCCAGAGAGACAAAACGTGTGTGCAAGTGAGATTATATATACGGGAGACGCCATTGACGGTGAATATAGGTATATGTATACATGTATATCCCCATATATAGGAAGAAAAGAGTATATATATTGTAAGTGTATATAGCTTCAACTACCGCAGCAGTATAACGGGATGTTGCAATGAGCGTGATGTCACTTCCGGGATTCAGAACGAGTAGGAAGCTATATAAGTTAGTTGGGATAGTGGTGGGCTATTATATGTCTGTCTATGTCTATTTATATTTAAAAATATCAATATAATGAAAAAACTCATGCAATATAATATAATAGTTTGCAGTTTATTAATAGAGTTATGAGAAAAAAGTTTGATGATTTCGTGAATTGTATAATGTAACGATGGGTATTTATGAAATCATTACAATACGTAATTTTAATAATTCTTGAATTATCTTTCGTATTGAAATATGTTAGTGTGATTAGTTATATTATAAATGTTGGTTTTAATTTCTATTTTCCAGAATTTGAGTACACAATAACAAAAATTTTTTCACTGTGTAGTTTTTCGTCTACTTTGAATTCGTGTTGAAATTTTTTTCAACCCAAATTCAATCTGGAAATGATGGTGGAAAGAAATATTTATCTCATATCACGTAAAATTATTTTTCTGCTTGAACACAAATTCTCGTGTTGAAAATTGATACATAATTCGCTTAATCAAAACTGTCACAAATTTTAAGTGGACTTTTACAAAAGTTTTTTTACTGTGCTTTTCAAACACGACTTTGAATAATCGTTGTGGAAATCATATCAGGAAAGTAATCATCATCGCAATGTAATTTGGAGTGTCAATTCATTTCATTAATATACTGTGTTCAATAACTCTTATATATCTCCATCATCAATTTATTTCTTCATTTAACATTGTAAAAAAAAAAAACATTTAAATTTTTATAGTACAATGATTATATTTTTTTTGCCATCAAATATTTTTGCATTTACAATTACAGTTCATTTAAATAATTTTATTTTATTGTCTTTTTTTTTCCATCATTTAGAAATAATCATGATATCATTGTTTCGTCTGAATTGAAAATAACGGCATTTTGTGTTAATTGTGTTTGGTATGAGTTTTGTATCAAATTTAGATACGAGAAATTATGTTAAACTAGAAAAATTATTCTGGTTGAAATTAATAATATTTTATATCAAATCTAATACAAAATTTTTGTCCAGCAAATTCCATAATTTTCGTGTTGAATCGACCAACAATTCATTCAGCACATTTTCTCAATTTTTTTCAATTGTCAAATCGAATGAAATAAATATTCTGTTGATTCAACAAAACTTTTGTATAAAAATAGTGTCGAAAAAATTTTTAACAGGAATTTCGAATGGACTTTTATCCAAAATTTCTCACTGTGTCATAAAACCGCAATGTTTAGAATTTTTTTCGTAGTTAATTATTGTGTTTCTACTTCTTGAATTGTTATAAAACATATAAATGTATATAAATAGCTTTCGAAATGACTAAAACAAATACTCTTTATTTTTTAAATAATCTAATTGAGTCATTTTTAATTTTTTCTTCTCGATTTCTCGCCACACTTATAGTAAAATCTGGTCACATGTGTTGACTTGTTAATTATGCATATTATTAACTGAAAAGAATTTCAAATCTTCCATGTGTTCGATGATAATATTTATCAATTAAGATAACATCTTTTCCGAAATTACATTCTCCATATCACGTTGATATGAGAACATTTTGTCACTTCTAAGATTTAATGTTATCAAATTTATTATGTTGACTAATCCTAAGCTATCCATTACTATTATTACATTACAAATAAAATAAAAATAACTTTATAAAATAAGTAAATAGAGCAAACCTATAAAAGACAAAATTATTTTTTGTATTTATAGCCTAATGTTAATAAATGTCGTAACAGTCATTTATATGTATTCAAACAACATTGAAAATATAGTTTATCATGAAACACTAAGATTTGAAAAACCCAATAAAGCTCTTTGTATATTTGGTATATTGCATCTTGTGTGGATGAATTAATTTTTTATAAAGATGAAGAAAAGAATGAAGTACATTGAAATGCAATAGAATATTGTTATCTACACTTGATTTTTGTTGAATATGAACACAAGAAACACAGTAGATACATTGAAAAGAGGATTCTTTAAAAAAAAAAAAAAAGTTTTAATCTATTGGAGATAAATGGTCAAAAACATTCTTTGGCTGTATCTACTGGAGAAATCAAATAATTATAAAAGAAACGGATAATAATTACTTGATAGACATTATACGTGAAGTTTCGGAAAAATTTGAGCAAACTTTCAATAGTGGTTTTTCGTGTCACCTTGAAACAGCTGGTGAAAATGATCTTCCAACATTTGAAGAATCTTATCATTAGGCAAAAACTTTTAAAATATATATTATATCTGTTCATATTTAGAAAAATTAGAAAATTCGCTTATGAAAAATAGCTGAATATGGAAAATGTATTTATAATTTCAAAAAACGTTAATGAATTATAAATCAAGTTTCTCAAAAAATCGGAGCTAATAATATTTATAATGCAGATAAAAGTGGTGTTCATCATGAAGTATATATATAGTAGTCATATATTATTACGGAAAGGAACAAAAACTGCAGTTGAAGTTAAAGTTTCACCAGTTCCTACAACTACTCACAATTACACGATTTTACCTACAATTTCATCTCGTTGAGAACTGTTTTTCCCATTTTTTATATATTCAAAAGATAGCCGTGAGGAAGCTTTAGTCTTAATGTAGAAAAATCTTTATTCCGTCCGAAAAATTTATTCATCATATGTGATGCAGCTACAATTTCTGGAAAATTAATCATCGATTTGAGAAAATAGATTACTTTTGCTTAATTGGTGGACTATAATCATTGTCCAATAAATTTATGACAGCAGATTGCGATGATAATAAAAATGATCACAAATTTGAAAAAGACAATTTAAAAAAAGATAATAATGTCATTGATATTGAAATATACATAGAAATAATATCTTGAAGCCTGAATTTCCACACATAACTAGTCATCATCATTATCAAAATACTGAGATTTATTCAAATGTGAACTATTCGAAATTGCATAGTGTTGATAAATGCGGTAAATTCGAAAACTCCGTTGACGTTTCAATCGGTAAATGTCAAGAAAACGATATTTTCTGCGATATACATAAAAAGTTTAAGATGCAAAAGGAAACTTCACTTTGACTACATTTTTCTGATTATCACTTTTGTAAAAAATTCAAACCATATATCAAATTGTCTTCAATTTTTATAATATTTTATATTCATTATATATATATTGTTATTAACAACAATGAATAAAATAATGAAAAATTCAAAGTAAAATAAAATAAAATCTTTCTTCGATAGATAAATACGGAATTACGCAATAAATTTTCATCCAAAATTAAAACTTTGAGATTGCATACAATTTTCCTGTATATAATAATAAAATATCGATCATCATGAAATTTCATGACAGAAAATTGTGTGAATTTATATAATAACAATGTTCATAACAAGATTTTGTGTATATGTCCTTGAGTATTGTATAATTAATGGCGGTTATAAAATTAAATGGCACTTTATATGTGACCTAATTTATCGCTGCGAATGTGTTGAAATATTTATGTATATGTTGAAGTGAATTTTTCAAATCTTTCAACTGCGAGAAAAGTGTACCATATACAGATATATACTTTAATGAATGCATGTGTGTATGGAATATAAAAGAGGTTGGATTAATTCTGGAATTTTCACGCGCAATGAGCGAGCAAGAGTGAGAGAAAAAAAAAGTACATACAGAGAAATCCAGGCATGCGAAAACCGGATCACGGTCGGCTTTTTCTGTCGACCGGAAATTATGAAACGGCATTTACTTCCCGCGCATTTCCGTGAGCTTGAGCTGCTCACACATACAGCTCTCATATAAGATTCTATATTTTGTTCATGAGCCTGATTCATTCAACTTCCTGCATGTAAAAAAAAATTCAATATAATAATTATTTTTACTATTTATAAAATTTGTAGATAAATATCTTCTCCACTTTCTTTTTTTAAATCTAACTGCAATTATGTCTATTTTTTCAAATCTAACTGTTATAATTATACCTATGCGTCGTTGAATACTTTTAGATTGAAATCAAAAATATAAAATAAGTGATAAACAATAATGAAAATAGATAAAATTGTCGAAAATTAAATATTTAATCACCTGCTATATTTGAATTGGAACTTTCAAATTCCTTCCTTTGTTTGAGTTCAATTGAATAATCCTGTGCTATATAATCGCCTTAAGGGCGGTTTGTAAACACCGTAAAAGATAGACGCAGATTGTGTGATAGCGAGAAAGAAGAGAGGAAGAGGGAGAGTCAACAAAGGACTGAATTACGATAAGGGTCTTCAAGACCAAGATAAAGTTCTTCAAATAGGTCTAAAAGTACTATACTAAGCATTTAAAGATTGTACCCTTCAAGGTATTCATTATAATATGTATATTTAAAAAAAATACATATCATATCAGTAAGAATTTTGTCATACATTGTAAAACTTGTTCATTACCGCGTGGATATGAAAATCACTGTTGTATAAGTGAAACATTAAAATACTATATCAACAAAATAATTAACTAACGATAGCCGCATTCATAATTTTCCCTTTTATTTTATCATCTGCAGTTGATGAAAATATTTCTCCACAACTATTTCTCTGTACAAAAAAATGACCTTCAAACCACATAATGGGGAAAATTTTTGTATGAAAGTCTATTCGAAATTCATGTGAACTGCCTTCAACGTAAATTTTTTCTCAGATATCAATACAAAAATTGGTTTCAAAATAGCTGAAACATTTTGAGTAAAATTAGTGGAATCCTATGTTGAATCAAACACAAAACCCATTCTCAAAGTACGCAAAGAGAAATTACGTGTGAATAATTCAACTCAAAATTTATGTTGACTGTTTCAAGCACGAATTTTATATCAAATTTTGATACAAGAATTTTTGTTGAAACAGGAAAATCTATGTGCATAAAATGAATAGTATATTTTATATTAAATCTATCACAAAATTTTGGTCCGTCAAAGTACATAAATTTAGCGTCAACCCATTTCCTAAATCTTTGCGAGTGTTTAGCATATTATTAATTAAATCGAATCGCACAAATATAATATCGATTTAATATAACGTTTAATTGGAAATTGTCTAAAAGAAACTTCAATACAAATTTTGAATGAATTTTGAATGAAGAAAAAATTTTTTATTATAAAAACTACGTAGTAAAAACGTTTTTGTAAAAGTCCACGTTAAATTTGTGTTAAAATTTCCTTAACATAAATTGAACCTGAAAATAATGTTGAAACAACACTTAATTCATATTACTCGATTCAACTCCGATGGTGTGTTAACTATCTCAAACAATTGAAAAATATGTTGACTCAAAATGTATATAATCTCAGAATCAAAAATTGAGTGTAAGATTCGACACGAAATACTATTCATTCAACCCAAAATTATTTTTTTGCTTCAACACAAATTCTCGTCTTAAAAATTGCTACAAAAACTGCATTAAGAACAGTTGACACAAATTTCGAATGGACTTTAATTTACAAAAATTTTTTCATAGTGACTACACATTCATAAATATATAAATAGTATTAAAAAACATTTTCAACACAACGAAAAGAAGAAAAATAAAGAAAAGTCATAGATAGAATATTACAAAGAAAACGATAGAAATAGCATTAAGTAATTTAATTTATAATTGAGGGAAAACTGGCCGACTGAGTGTGGTGCCATCGCGTCTAGCCAGCAGTCTGTTGGCCACGACTACCGTACGGGTCATTAGTATGTCGACGTATCGACCGTCAGCGTGCCAACCGCCCTCTCATTCCCCATTTCACTACCCCCTTATACTAAAACTCTCATACTGCTCTCCTGGCAGTCATTATGAAATACCCAAAGAGAGAATGAGAAATATCTATATATATATATATGTACTCGCGCGCGTGTGTGTGTTATGTATAAATATACATGCATATACAGAGATAAAGAGAGAGAGATAAAGTGAGAGGAGTCCATCCATTCCGTTGGCAATGACCCCTCATTCCATGCACCCACTCGCAACACGCTTTTACACACACTCATCCGTTTTTCTTTTTTCTCTTTTTCGCTTTATTCGACTTTTTCATCCCCTCATTCCAACATCCCAACAACACACGCACTACGATATTATTTTACGTTGTGGCCTCATTGCACAATCCCTCACTTTATTCAACGAATAAATATTTTTTTTTTTTTCCCCTCGAATCTTTTATTTCCTTTATCATCGCAAAATATCTTAATCTCAATGACATAAGAAATTGGTTAAAGAAGAAAAATATAATAAAATATCTTTTCGACACAATTTTATTTCAGTATGTGTATGGGTGTGTGTATTTTGTATGGTTGTGTGACCTCCCTTGTATGAAATGTCATCAAAGATTAGAGTGGAAACTACTTAAGAGAAACAATCGTTATAAAATATGCGCACGCACGTGTTTGTATAATCCACACGGAGTATGTTAAGTTTCCCGCGCAAAGTTTCTGCACACAGACATGTATAGAACAATATATAAGAGAATGAGTGTATTATAATCCGAAACAAAACAATGTGAGAGATAATGCACTTGAAATTATTCTGTTTAAAAGTATATAAAGTTTGCTAATTCTCGTGTATACATCTGGGTCGTTTAAATAAATACATGGACGAAAATGTATATGGAATGAGTTAATAAATGTTGTGAATAATTGGAAATTATATAGACATTGAAGGTGAATGAGAATTGTTTAACAATTCAATTGAGTATGAGAATTTTTATTTGCTTGTGCAACGAGAAATACAAGGAAAGTAAAAACCCAGCCAACGAGATCGTCGGCATCGTCGTCAACATCGTTGTCGTTGTCGTCGTCAGGATATAGAATGAAGCAAAGAGTGAAATAAGAAAATTGTTGTACAATGTGCTCTCTGATGCTTCTATATGTTTTCCTTATTTATTTCCGAGCTCTCTTGTTCTTCCAATCTCAGTCTTGCTCCCTTCTCACTTGACATTTTCAACGTCCACGTTGACTTGAGAGTGCTCTCAGCATAGTAGTTGCTCGATTGGTCCGAATACGGCAATTCAAGGTTCCGTATCACAATTTTTTTTTCGGCTCTTTATTTTTTCGTCGTTCACTCGATCGAGAACAATCGTGTTCTTCCGGCTCGGCGTAACGTTCATCTTAAGAGAATGAGGGAGAGTAAACGACGGAAAAAGAGATGGAGAGAGAAAGAGGGTAAGAAAATAAATCGATGAAGACGATGCTGTTCTTATATACAAGATCTTCTCTATCAGCTGGTTGGTTGGAAGCCCATTTGATCGAGTCGTTGCTTTTGCAAACGCGCGGTCGTTTCACCAACGAGTCCAATTGTACAGGTATATATAATGGTATATGTTTATTGGAGATATTTACGCAATGATACGAATGGAAGAACATGAGTGTATATACGAAAATAGATGTATAAAGTGTACATTTGTATCGTCATGTGTCGTTGTCGTTCTCAGATTCTATACAATGGAAAAATTTTTATGAAAGTCCGCCCGGAATATGCGCTGAAGTTTTTTTGACACAAATTATACCTGAAGATGATGTTGAAACAACACTTCATTCATATAACTTCGGAGGAATACGTTAAACACTCTTAAAAAATTAGAAAATATGTTAACTTTAAATATTTATAGTCTGAGGGACGAAAATTTTGTATTAAATTCGACATGATATATCATTCATTCTATTCAAAGTTAGTTTTTTACTTCAATACGAATTCTCGTCTCGGAAATTGATACAGTAAAATCTGCGTTAAGAACAGTTGACACAAATTTTGAGTAGATTCTTAAAAAAATTTTTTTACTGCGTATAAATGAAATTCTTATCGCTATATAGTAGAAAAATTATATATAAAAGTATATATATACATTATACATAAAATTTCTGTTGACTATTTTTCACACAAATGTTGTATCAAGTATTTACTCGCCAAAATTAATTTGAACACAAAAATTTGTGTTCAAGTCAATAAATAAGAAGGGATTTAACACAATATTTATGTAAATTGACGAACAAAAATTTTATATTAGATTCAAACCTAAAACATCATTAATTTCAAGACAAATGATTTTTTTACTTCAACACAAATTCTTGTGTTGAAATTTGATACAAAATCATTGTGAAAAATAGTCAACACGAATTTTGAGTAAACCTTTACACATAATTTTTCACTGTACATCGATAATCTATATGAAAACTTTTTGGAAGATTAAACCTGAAATTTCATGGCTTATGAAATTCAATAATCTCTAATTATTGTAAATATCTTCTCGGTAACATGAGCCAACATATCCATCTTCTCCATGAACTATATACATGTCAATATTTCATATGAAAATTATACTTCCAGTGTAAATCACGAGGGATGATTAACAATTCATTCAGTAAATAATATCTTATATAACACAAACACAGGATCATCTTCCTTCAATTATAACCGAAACTTTTTCTAAATATTAATTATAATCCGACACAGAATCGTTCCCTTTTCATTATAATTCAATGAAAAATAATCTAAGCAATTGAAATTTGAACTTCATTTTAATTAAAAAGTTGAACAACTTTCCTAAAATATTCCTTTCAAATATATAATTAAAACCTGCGTTATTTATTTATTCAATAATGTCGAATTCCAAAAAGTTGAAATATATTCATTCAAACATTCGAACCACATGATTTGTAAAATATCGTGTATCACTCAAACCAATTGTCACAAAATTTCACGTGTATCAGACCTAAAGTGTTGAATGCATTATTTCTCTTCATGAAAATAATAAAAACCCATGAATTATAAATATCATGAAACTAATACACTTCCGTCAATATTGAACAAAATTACTTCATTTTGATCGCAATCGAAAGAAAATAATCAATTCATATCCTATATTTATAAATAACAACTATTCATAAACCCGTCAAAATTTTCTCCTCATAACTAAAAACCCATTGTCGTCATTGATTATAATATCTCACTTGTCCTATGTCTAAATATCCATAAACATTACATACATTTACATAAAATCCTTCAACATTCTCTACCATTAACAATAAAAAATATATATTTACACATAAAATAGCACGCGATCAAAGGAAAAGTTAAGGGTTGAAAATGAAATGAAGGACGATGTAAAAAGAATGACATTAACCTCATTGTATAGAATAATATTTCTTTTCTCATTTTATTTTCCTTCTCCTCACTCAATGCCCTCTTGACAAATACATATATATCTATATAAATATACTCGTGTGTCTGTGCACATAGGTGTATATGTATACATAGTGTTGGACCGGGTGACAGTCTCCCTCTCATTTATCCCTCCGCAGAGGTTACCATAGAGACGATGGTATACGCAAGCGGAGCGACTGGATGAATATACCAGTAATGGAGAATGCGAGAAAGCAAGACAAGCCTACTGTTGTGCGAGGGTGCGAGAAGTAAAAGCTGGTATATATATCTATATATTTATGTACATATACATATAAAGAGAGGGTAGAACCAGTTGAGGAGAGTTGGGTAAACTTCTCAGTCACGACACTTCCTGCCTAGAACGTTTATAAACGCCTCTCGCGAACTCCATGCAGACACCATAGTGGAAACAAAACGGGTCCGAGAGAGGTACGCGCACAAGAGGGTGATATATAGTGGTGGTGCTGGCGCTACTACCTCTCTAAAGTCACTTCCTATGTGTGTTAAACGCCATAAACACGCATCGCTGCCAATATAGATTATTACCAACACGTATCAAGAACTATTCTCTAAGCCATTGGGAATATATGACATTAAATCATGTAAACATCATGTAAATTCGTGGCCACGCGCGTACCATGTTGCCCAAACTCTAATGAAGTTTATATGCAGTACCTTAATATTATTTCGGGATATTTGAGGCGATGTATTTCCATGATTATCGAAATATATTGCTCAACTTATTTCCATGGTATTGAAATTACTTGGATTATATAATGTTGGTTGATTATTAATTAGAATAGGATTCATTTTACAGGGAATAATATTTACACATGAGTCGTGAATAAAGAACCTTCAAGAATTTTTTTTTTTTTTCTTATTGTATGTGTATATGAGGATCAAAAAAGGGAATTGTTTATAATTATTTTTTGCGTTTTAAATAATTTATTCGCGATGAAAATATAATAACTTTTAGTGTTATGAAATCACATTGAACTTTTATTTTTAATTAACTTCAAGAGAAAACGATGAAAATATATATTCTCTCGCACAATTCGTTTACAATGAGAAATCATTTTGCGTAGAATAATAAAAATTTTATTTTGCATCCAACACAAAATTTTTATCTGTCAAACTAACCTGAATTTTGTTTCATCACATTTCTCAAATCTTTGCTTGTGTTTAACATAAAACTCGTTTTAAATCAAATCACATGAATATTAAACTAATTCAATATAACTTCTGACTGAAAATAGTTAGAAAAAAATATCACCACAAATTCTAAAAAGGTTTTGACCACGAAATTTTTGACTGGATGGAGCCACTCAAACTCTCATTTCTTTGTACTTGTAATAAATCAAAAAACAATAAGAATATAAATTATCTCACATGTTCGATTCACAAATAAGACAGGTGAAGCTTTTCAAATCATTTCCCTCACAACCATATATCTTTTTCTATTTTCCATGTTTCGTCCTTATATTATATATCTCGACGTCATTCCAAAGCGTCTTACGCGAGTGCTCACGCAATTTTCGCGTGTTCAGGAAGCGTCCGACAGTGAATGCTGTCACGTATTCTCCACGTTGCAACATATACAATAGCCTACCACATCGGAGATTGCTTCAATCTCATTCACAATATATCCACACCTATGTAAATGTAAAGCTCAGTTGGTGTTTCGTCCCCTTTCTCTCACACTGGACACTTTCGTATCTCTACACGTACACACCCGTTGTGTAATCGCATCAATGAAGAAGTCGCCGAGTATAACAATATACATATATATACACTTATATGCATATAGGAATACTCCTATATGTATATATGTATATAAACATTCATGCATGAGAGAGTTTCCATCTTCCTATTCTGTTGTACGCCCTCGCGCTCGTTGGACCTTTTGCTAAATAACAACGACCCACACACGCTTCTCTCGTCCGTTTCTCCTTCTAATTTGCTAAGCCATGCCTTCCCCGAGACCGGACAACTCCTGTGGTTGTGGACCAGTCTGAGCCTTCATTATTCTCCCATTGTATCCGCATGGCCCGAGAGACCCCTCTCTCTTCTGCTTCACGTAAATCATCACTGGGATGCGGCAACCAACAATTTCAGTATCTCACACTCTTTCTATTTATCTCTTGCCTTCTATTTATTTTTGTTCTATTGTATGTTATTTAAACTCGGCGATAATAGATGCTTAACACGCATGTTTATGATTATTTGGTTTTTTCAGTAACAAAGAATTTATATCGGAAATATATATTAATTCATTTTGTTTATTTTATACACAGTAAATGAATTTTTGTAATAGATTTTGTACCATTAATTTTCAACATGAGAATTTGTGTTGAAGCAGAAAAATAATTTTACGAAAAATGAATGATATTTCATGTTGAATCTCACACTAAATTTTTGTCTTTTAGAGTCAACATTTTGAGTCAACACATTTTTCAATTTTTTAAGAGGATTTAACCATCGGAGTTGAATCGAGTCACAAAAATAATTTGTTGTTCCAACAACATTTTTAGGTGAAATTTGTATTGCAAGAATTTCAACCCAAACTTTCCGTGAACTTTTACAAAAACTTTTTCACTGTGTATGATTCGAATGATAAATATCTGTTTTCTTATTCATTTATTTCTCATTACACATAATCATCATTTCATCATGTATAATTGTTGTACTCTGTTACAACTACATTAAATTAATCACTTCATAAATATGTCACAACCATCCACTACTTAAATAATTACCATCGTGACATGGAGTAGATGAATATTTTTTTTTTCGCTATCGGTTCACTGACATTCGTGATTGATTGAGCACGGTATCTACAATCGGTACATAGAGTGACGGTGGTTGAAGAGGAAAATACAGATATATATATATATATTGAACGAGGGTGAAAGGAAAAGACGAGAGCGTTGCACGCGTGAAGAGAGAACGTTACAGTGCTCGTTGCTGATCTTGCACATACAAGCAGACACACGCGTGTAAAATATACATTTATATGTGTATGTTCGAAGAGGGGTGGTGAGAATTTGCCAGATGGGAAAAGAGCACGAGCCGGAAACTTGGTTCAAGTCCCATAATCAGACACGATGATAAATCTGGTACGTCCGATATCAATTCACATCGAACGAATCAATTTTCCACCTCACTTCTATTTCCATGGTTAGGTTAGTAATATATATGTACATATACACATATAGATAGATACATATACATACATACATACATAGACACGAATGTATCTATAGTTGTATAAGATATGTATATATATTCATGCATATTCCTGCAAAGAATTTTTCACGACTTTGTAGAATCGATAAATCATTTTCTATGAACGTAGTATAAATCTATGACAATATTTTACTATCATCATTTATCCTTGAATATGATTTAATATCGAATATAAATTTATGTTTAGAATATACAATCATGCATCAGAAGAAAATAATCTAATAATAAGATAAAAACTGTGAATTTGATGTCATGAAAATTGTGGAATTATTTGTTTAGTAGCTGAATTTTATGTAGGAAAAAAAGTTGAAATGAAATAGAATGAATTAAGTTTTTTTTGTTTTTTTTTTTCTTTCAATTATTGCACACAACCCTAAGGCTATTTGTATGACACAATTTCAATAATATAGAAATCAGCGTCTTGCATAGAGACATTCGAATGTGCAGAGCAATGGTGTATACATATACGAGGTCATTCAGCTATTTATTTGCTTTGTAGTGATCAATTCAACAATACATTCTTCGATTTTCATTATTGAATCATTGTAGCTATATATATTTATATACAGTGGGGAAATTTTGTGTGAAAGTCCACTTGAAATTTGTGTGTTAACTGTTCTAACGAAAATTTTGTATCAATCTTAAACACAAGAATATTTGTGTTGAAGCAAAAAAACATTTTTGCGTGAAATGAATAAAATTTCATGTTTGATCTCACACTAAATTTTTGTCTGTCAGTCTATATATACATATTCAGAGCTCATCTACTCAATGTTCGCTATATATACATACATGAGTGTTTATACTGAATATGTTAAATGAATTTTGAATAAACATGTTGAATGAATAAAAAATATTCCCAAAATTATACATCAAATTCACGAACACTTTGGAGATCCAATCTCGAAATTATCAAAATGCATTTAGCGTATATGTACTAGAACCCATTATAATAATTTGAAAATATACGCTATGAGTTACATATGCATTATATAAAAAAATATTTATTTCATTTTTTTTTTTTTCAAATACGCGTTTCAATTGATTTATTTCCCATTATTCAATGTATGATAAAAATGAATGAATAATTAGAATAAGAAATTGAATTCATTTCATTTTTTATAAATTATAGAACAAAAATCCATCAATTGCAAACGACCTACAAGAATATCAATAAAGCAGCTAACCTATTGAAGCGTTTATCAAGCCTGTAGTCTTGCAATTGATCGATTGTGCAGATACAACATAAAAAGTATATATATTCAAGTCAGTTGACGGCGGCATGGGCTTTGATGGAAAATACAAGACTATATATAAAAAACAACAGTCTACATATAAATGTGTATGTGAGAAACGTTTTTGCATATACAGAGTGACAGTAGTTTTAGTGATATACAAAATTGGTAGAGTATATTCGAGTATATAGGAAAAGAATAAAGAATGGAATAAGTGCTCTTCTTCTGCAAATGATGGGTATATATATGTTAAGATATGGTTGAATAAGTTTCAGGAGAGTGCAGAAAATGAGCGAGAGGAAATAAGAAAGGGAGAGAAAGAGAGAAAGACACACATGATATCGAATGAGTTGAAATTTACGAGTGAATAAAACAAAAGACTGAAAATAAAAAAAAATTGGAAAGAAGCTTTAGAGAGTAAAAATTTTCGTGCAAAAGTCCACTCAAAACTTGTGTTATAATTTTTTTTAAACAAAAGTTATGTTAAATCAACAATATGTTTATGTGATTCGATTCAACATAAATAATATGTTGAATGCTCGCGAGGAATTAGAAAATGTGGTGGCACAAAATTTATGAAATTAGACAGACGAAAATTCCAAGTTAAATTTCACGTATAAATACATTATTCTTTTGAAGTAATTTGATATTTATGCTTCAACACAAATTTTTGTGTTAAAATTTGATACAAAATTTTTGTTAAAAACCGTCAACACAAATTTTTAGTCAACTTTCACACAAAATTATTTAGCATATGTCTTCATATTTAATCTAATTTTACAATTTTAACTCAATAAATTTCTTATTAATTTCAGTATTTTTATCAAATTATTGATTTTTATCAAATAAATATTATAATTGCCAAGCGATATACATACATGTCTTTGTCGTGTGTCTCAGTGGACTCAAACTTATCAACGTTTACCATTTTTTTGTTTCATTTTTCTGACGTAATCAACACACTAAATATTTGTGGAGCATTATTTGCCCAGGAAAAAAAAGAAAATAAACACAATAAAATAAAATAAATACATCTTCTATCTCGCCCTGTCATAAACTAAATTTTTATAAAATTGTATTTCATATTACATTTTGTTTGTTTTCTCATTGTCACTTTTTCAATTGTTTGTATCGCTCATTGACTTGTATAAACTTCAATTTTTTCATCCAAATATTACTCATTAAAGTCAAAATCAAGCACACAAGTATCATTGATAATCATTCCGACATATTTGAGTCGGATAAAGTCATGTACACGTGTGTTATACATGCATTAGTTTAATCCGGAAATATATTTTTCTGCAGGGTTAGAGTATTTTGAATTATGATCCTCGTGCCAGACAAACAAACACATACTCATCATATATATGTGTATGTATGACTATATATGTATACGTAGAGGGGGCTAAAGTTACAGGGGATGGCAAGAGCTGTTGGACATCGTGTGCACTTATACTCAATCGATTTTCGGAAAAGTTTCGAAGTGCGATTTATCGTGAGATTATGATATCACATGTCGTGCATAGTTTTCTTGTATATAACTCTGACATTTATGCTTCGTTTTTGCCCCAATACTTCAGCGGATGCATTCATATATTATAAGTAATTGTAGTAGTGGTAGTAGTGGACATATACATGTGAATATATATACGTGTGTTTATGTGGGGTTTTAAGTGGGCATGATGTTTACTGTGTTCCTGAGGGCAAAAAATTGAAAAATAAAAGTCAATATTTTTTTTTCCTCAATGAACTTTCAACGAGAGTTGGAGTATAATTTTTATCGTTCTACGAATTGATTCAGACGATCTCAACGAGAGTAATAGTTGTCTCTATATGATGTTCTGGATAAGAATTTTCAGCGTTCGCTTTCGTTTTCGCTTCCCCGTCTATTGAAATAGATAAAACTCACATTTAATGTCTGGCAGACATCTAAATCGATCTAGATTCGTATGAACTCGTGTTTCCCTTCGTCTTTTCAAATACATACATATATAGACGATGCGCTTCTCTATATATACTATATATTGAAGTGTGTGTGCAGGTCGTAGAACTCACCCAAGCAAGGAAACTAACGGTAATTCACGTACTCGTTAATTACCTGGCTTACCGCAAAACTTTTCGATGCGACCTAACGCCCTGTACAAAAAAGAGTTTTCATGGATACCTTATACCTAACCCATGTATGTATACCTATGTATAAGGCAGAGCAGGTATATAAAAACAAAAGAGGTGGAGTTGAGAGAAAGAGAAGATAATGGATACCAGTAATGGTTTTGTAGTGTACAATAAATTAAGTATCGTTGAAAGATTTTATTGGCATGCAAGTAATTGCTAAATGTGAACAAAATTCCGTCTTATGTAGGAGAAAATATTGGATGAGATTTTAAATTTGTGTTACGTATTTTTTTTTTGCATAAATTTTACTGGAAAATTATGTTGAAGCGAAACAATATTTATGTGACTTTATTTGATGCGAATACAGTGTTGAACACAGGAGGATTTGGTAAATGTGTTGAGAAAAATTTTGTGTTAGATTCAACACAAAATATTATTTGATTTATACGAGATGATTTTTCTGCTTCAACACAAATTCTTGTGTTGAAAATTGATACAAAATTAGCGTTAAAAACAGTTAGTTCGAGTTTTGAGTGAATTTTTGTACAAAATTTTGGATTGTGTCTTCACAATTGTTCCCAATATTTGATCGAAATATAATTTTAAACTTACACAGTAGAAAAAGTGTAGAGACGGTTTTCATAGAGAATTTTAATATCTAAAACTAAGTTCCAGCAAGATTTTTTCGACAAAATCAAAGTTGGTTGAAAAAATTGAAAAATTCGAAATTTTCAAATTCTGACATACATTTCATAAAGTGAATGCATAATGAAAAAAAAAAAAAAAAAAAAACAGTCCAATTTTGAATCAACACAAATTTCGTATCAGTTTTTCACACAAAAATTTGTATAAAAGCGAAAAAATCATTTTGACTGAAATAATTAATAATATTCTATGTCAAATATCTGAATTTCTGTCTATCAAAGTATACACTTTATAAGTCAACAAATTTTTCAATTTTTAGTGAGTGTTCAACACATCATCCAAGTTAAACCGATTTACATGAATAATGTGTTGATTCAACATAAGTTTCAGGTTAAATTCGTCTGGAAAAAACTTCGACACGAATTTTGAGTAAATTTTTGGACAAAATTTATATTGGCCGTTTTCACACAAAATAAAGAATAAAAAAATATACATTTCGAATTTTTGAGATACGCAACTGTTATTCAATAGTCAACTAAAATTCATATCCACCCATAAATATCATATTCGGCCATTATAATAAATTACCTATATAATTACATTAAAATTAGTGATCAAATTAGTTTATTCAAAGCACAAATGAAAAGCGTTTATTATGGACAGGAGAGAAAGGAGAACAATGTATGAATGAAATATCCGAATGTAATAAGAATTATATTATTATATTAAAGAATGTGGCGAAGCAACACTCCTTTATGTAATGATTTGCTATTATTTTTATTTCGTTTTTTTCATCACGTGCAATTATCTTTGTGTTTTCTCTATAGAAAGTTATAACTTTATAGCTTTATGATAAATATAGAGCTTTAAATAAATAAAAGGAAAAAATGAAAAATCATGAGAATTACACTAGACATGTGAAATCACCAAAAACAAAAAAAAAAAAAAAAACAAAAATATGAGGTCATTCGAAAAGTCGGTTCGTTGTTTTATGAAAATGAAAGACGATTTTCTTATAATGAAACAATCGAACTATTTCACGAGCAAACCTCACTATATTAATAAGTTGTTAAAACAAATAATAATTATATACGACTGAATTTTGAAGTCGTTCACGAAAAAATCCTTTTTGAACGATCGGAAATTTAAGAAGCCCCTGCATATTATAATTATATAAATGGCCTACTAAACATCGATTCATGTATCAACATTCCATGTTACTGTTTGCATCATCATGTAAATACGAACATATATAAATCCTATATCTATACAGGGCGTTATATGTTTGCATATATATTGCATGTACATATATATACGAGATATGTGAACACACGATATATTTCACGAGCTGGCACTATAGTGCTGCTGCACACACACCCGAGAGGGTATCTCGTATCGAGGATGAATGGCTTCGCGGTGACTTACTGGGACATTTAAGTCCTCCCTGGACGCTTTTCGTACATGTATATAGTGAACCACAGTGAGAGAAAGAGAGAGTGAAGTAGGGCAGGCGCCGTAACGGAGTGGGTTGGATTGGGCAGAAGGGTGAAATAGCGAGTAGTGGAGAGGAAAGTCAGTGAGAGCCAACTAAAAGTTCGAAAACGCCTGAGATCGCTACAGTAATCCCCGGGTAACGCGCGATAAGTCTTGGTGGGTCGGAAGAAATATATACATATAAGTGAGGGTGTGCAGTATAGGATTATATATATATATATGTACATACATACGCGTAGATGTATATATATAGACGTACCATAAAATTGTTCGTGTAACCCAGTTGGAGCAGTAGCCAACGGGTACATGCTTCAATATAACTGTCCAAGAAAATCGGAAATCGACGAACCAGTTAACGGAAAGCCGCGCAATGGTCACGTATACGATTTTTATTTTATTTTCCAAATCGCAGAATTTTTTTTTTTGTTCAATTCGGATACGTTCTGTGTATAACATATATATTTTATATGTATATCTATATATATATTTTTTAATTTGATATTCTTCACGACCCGTTTTCCCGTCGATTATTGGCTATTATTTATTTTATTATCGAGCTAAAGAGTGTTCAAGACTAATTTTATACGTGAATTATATCCATTCCACTCTATACGTATTTTCGATAATAATATAATTTTCAAGGGTTTTCTAATAAACACGATTTTAATACACACACAGAGGAAGAATTTTTGTAAAAGTCTACTCAAAATTTATATCAACTGTTCTTGACGCAGATTATATAAAAAATTTCAACGCGAGAATTTGTGTTGTAGCAGAAAAATAATTTTCTGTAAAATAAATAATATTTCATTTCGAATCTCATATTAAAATTATGTATCAGACTAAATACATTTTGAGTCAACATATTTTTCAATTTTTTGAGAGTGTTCAACACACCATCGGAGTTGAATCGAGTCACATGAATAACGTGTTATTTCAACATCTTTTCCAGGTTGAATTTGTATTAAAAAAATTTCAACAAAAATTCTGAGTGGATTTTTACAAAATTTTTTTTACTACCTATTCAACGAAAAATTTTGTGAAACAGTTATTTTAAAATTTCAGCTTTTTCTAACAGGAGTTTTGTATCAAATTGAAATACAAATTTTTCATAGACTTTCACACGAAATTTTTTACTTTATACACAATGCATCATGAAAAAATTATGATCTCAATATAATTCTCACAGTGCAAATACGGCGTCGAATAAAATAAAGTCCAAAGTGATAACTCGATAATAACACTTACCATTTTACCCCGAATGAAAAATATCAATAATATAAACAATTGAATAATGAAAATAATTGAATACATATTCCATTATAATAATTCCACTGTCATTAAATTTCTCCATCCAAATTATCTCCTCACCTGAAACATAAAAAAATATTGTTCTTATCATTATCATTATCATCATTTCATCTATTATTAAAGACCATACAAGAGTGTTTCTTTATGTATATTTCCTGGTATTTTTATTTGGATGGAAAAATAAAGTGAAATTGATGCCAAGGATATTAAGACGTGTGTGCAACAAATTGGCACCGTTTCTCTATCTCTACTTCACTGCCTCTCACTTTTTTCTCTCACATCTCCTCCTCTCTCCTCGTTTCCTCTCCCACAATCCATCCATCTACCTCTCTCTTCCTCTCTCTACCTTTTTCTTCGACAGTGCACACCGACGGTGATAAATTCACGACTGATAACAGACGCCGGAGTCAACGATAAGATCACAAAACGAATGACACGACGGTGATTGCCCGTATATAGTTGCCGTGATCACCAAGCACGTTTACTGATATCATATACGATATCTATGTGTACGAATAGAGCTCATCATGTGATATTAACTATATAAGTAAAATAATATTATACACACACGATTCACTTTGCTTCATGTATGTATGAATAAACGAAATAAAAATATATATAAAAATAAGGAAAACAAACCAATAACAAAAATGATATACATCACGTACGTTCTGGAATTTTTTTTATTTCAATATTAACACGAATTCTCAATTAATGTCCAATAAATTCCCCGATAAATATCTCCATGGAGATATTTCTTTATCATTTTATTGATAACGCATACCGTTAAGTGATTACTCGTAGACGAAATTCATTACAAGTAAATTACCTAACGTATTTATATTTATTTATGTATTTTATCATTGTTGAACAGTAAGATGAAGATGAAAAAATTCTTATTTTTTTTCATTCTACAAAATGATTTTTGATGTACTAAAAAAAATTATTAATCGTTAGAAAATTCATTACAATTAAAGTACTTAATATATATTTGTTTTTATTTATTTATTTATTTATTTATTTATTTATTCATCTATTCATTTCACCACTGTTAAACAGTGAAATAAAAAAAAACCATTTTGTTCTTATTCTACGAAATAAATTGAAATTTTTCATTTACTAAAAAAAAAAAAATGATTGTACCCATAAAAGAATCAGCATAATTAAGTCACATACTTGTATTCATTTATTCATTTACTCCACCATTGATATGTATTGGAATGAAAAAAAAAAAAAAAACAAACAAAAACGAAAATTTTTAATTTTCTTCACTCTCTAAAATAAACTGAAACTTCTAATTCAGTAAAAAAAAAATTAAATCAACTTTGTTATATTGAACCAACTGAACAAATATTATATTTGAAGAATTAATATTTATTTGATACAATTATTATTTATTAGATACTCACAAATTTTTCTTTTCCTTGTATAAAAAAGCAAAAAAAAAAAAAAGAAGTGCTGAGTGGTGCAAAAAAAAAAAAAGCATTGAAAAAGAAAAATAAAAAGAAAATAAAAATAATAAAAATGAGAAGAATGAACCGAAGCAGTTACGAAAGAGGAGAACGGCAACAAATGGACCGATAGGACGATGGGTATTACATATATGTATACATATACAGAGTTAAACCGGTTTCGAGTAAGTGGAACGCGCCGCGTTGTGTGTCCTGTGTGTGCAATGTCTGATGTTGTGCCCTGCTCGGCCGACACAATATCCCAATAACGAGCGAGCTGTGCTTCATATATAGTTGGGTATAGGGGTGTGTATATATATGAGAGCCGTTGATGTCCGATAGGTCAACGAGCAAGACGAAATGGGAAAGAGAGAAAGTGAGTGAAACAAAAAACTATTCGCAGAATCGAGAGACAAACCAATATTATCATATACATTTACATTTATATATATCTGTCTATATACATCTATCTATATACAGATATCCTATACGTAATATTGGTAATAAAAAAAAAATAAATGAAAAAATAAGAGAGGAAAGAAAAAATTCGTAGGGACAGAGAAACGTTGGCTTTATGGTAATGACATATCGCACAAGTTCCAACATCAAAAGATTCAACCTTTCACTCCCTTCGCTATTATCGTTACAAAGTCATTGCATATGTACATATATTGTACATAGGTATACATACATGAAAAGGGTCATATGAGTATATGTATGTGTATATGTTTCTTTTTTTTTTTTTTTTTTTTCATTATTTGTGATAACAGAATTATGCAGAATTTCAGAATTAAACAGTGAAGAATGATGAATTGAATTATTTTAATAGGCATATTTTTAATTATACTGTTCGTTGATGTTTAAAATTTTGTATCATTTTTTTATATTAGAATTTATGTTGAAGCAGAGAAATGATTTTGCGTGAAATGAATAATATTTCATGTTGAATCTCAGGCTGAATTTTTGTTTTTGAATCTGCATACTTTTCTAAGTCAACATATTTTTCAATTGTTTGTGAGCGTTTAACATATTATTGGATTTGAATCGAGTCACATGAATAATGTCTTGTTTTAATATCATTGTGTTGAAACAATTTTAACACAAATTTTGAGTGCACTTTTTCAAAAATCTTTTTACTGTATACATATTTATATGATTTTTATTTCATTATTTGTGAATGAGAGAATTATGAATTGAAGAATTGAACAGTAAAGAACGATGAATTAAATTATTTTAATAGTTATTTTTGATTATACAAATTATCGGTGATTTGAGGGGGAAGGGAATGTTGTTTTTATACTCAAGAAACGGTTCTTTTTTTACTACACACAATAAAAAAATTTTTGTAAAAATCCACTCAAAATTTATGTCAACTATTCTTGACGAAAATTTCGGATCAATTTTTAACATTAGAATTTGATATTAGAATTAAATCAGAAACATATCTTTGCGTGAAATGTATAATATTTCACCTTGAATCTCAAAATAAACTTTTCTCTCCAGATTATATACATTTTCAAATCAACATATCTTTTATTTGTTTTGAGAGTGTAATTTAACACACCATCGGAGTTGAATCAAGCCACATATATAATGCGTTATTTCAACATCATTTTCAGGTAGAATATGTGTTTAAAAAAACTCTAACACAACTTCTAAGTGAAATTTTATGAAAAATGTTTCACTATATAGTTGGTCAGTCGATTCTACTAGCAAATGTGAAAAAAAAAAAGAAGATAAAAGCTGTGATATTTTGTGTGATTCATTTGAAAAAATACACAATTACGGAAAAGTCATTATACCCTTTTGCTGAGCGGATAACAGTGATTATCTCGTAAAAGGAATTTTACCTCAAAAACGTCCCACAGAATGTAATTGAGAGAACGAAAAAAAAAAAAAAAAATAACTTGCACCAGCAGCAGCAGCAGCAGTAGCAGCAGTATCGAATGACTTGAATTGCAATGCGCGTAACTCGATGGTGATGAACAAAAAAATATATAATAACAATAAGAGAAATAACAGCAGAGGGCGTAACAGCTACAGAGGTGAAGTAAAGGGAGGGTGTCTTTAATAAAGCTCAGCGACTGGTATGTACGCATGGCGATAACACTAATTAAATACGAGTTGTACTGACACTGGCGTGTGCGGTGGGTGTTCTCTTAGTGTTTGTATGTGCTGTTTTCTCTGTCTTGCCGTTGCTCGTTCGGCTAACGAGGCCGGTAATTACACGACGGCTTCATCTTCGCGAAACTCGTGCAAAAACTGTCTCTATCCCAGTGTGGCCCATTACTCTTCTGGCTTTCTCCTTCCGTCCGTTTTCCATTTTCTTTCTCACTTCCATCCACTTTTTTCCTATTTTTTCTTTCGCTTCTTTTATGTTTTATATATCTCACGCACACGAATGTTAATGCTCATAACAAAACCGGAAGTTAGTGAAAGAAAAAACGACTGGGTGAAAGAAAAAAAAAAAAATAATGTGAAATGCAGGTACATGCAGATTTATTTATTTTATTTTTTTTCGTAAATGAATTTTTTGGCGCAGTATTTTTTATTTCAGTGACATGAATATTCGTCAGGTTTGTACATATATACCTATGTATTTAGAGCATGTAGAGGTATAATACAATAAATTATAGTAGTCGTAACTATAATTTAATTCAATGCACGTTCACATACATGGGAAAATATGAACTGCAATTTTTACATTAGCATCTGTATAACACTGTGTAATTCTCATAAAAGTACGTTAAATACAAATTTCAATAATAATTATAGAATTTAATGTCAGGATTAAATATAGTTGAATTTTTGAGGTTATGTACTTGTTTCTCATGTATATGTCTATGTCAGAAGTACTCATATGTGAATATAATAAAAATATTTTTGGTGTATGCATGAAAATATATGGAAGATAAGTGAATAAAATTTGTCGAAAAATAATAAATATTATTGATATGGATTTAAAAAAATCCGATACAAAATCAGTTCATTCTCACGAGATTCAACGTGAAAATAAAAAAAGTTTTGCACAATGAAATCCACTATAAAAACCGATATAAATGGAAATTACTACAGCTATAACTGAATGTGCGATATAGAGCTAACAATAACGAAAACGTCGATTACATATGTATGGGAAGAGACGTTGAAAAAAGGTATAATATCTTTATTCATGCCCATAGTCTGCATACGACCATACATGAGGATGTCTCAGTGTGTTAAAATTTGTTGCATCAGAAAAGAAGAAAATTGAAAGTGTAAAAAAATATAAATGAAAATAATATGAAAGTGAATGAATGAAATTTAACGAGCACACTGTAAAATATATTGATTAACAGACCACTCACAAAATTCTTGTATTAAAATTTGTGTTGAAGTATATAAAATAATTCTGCTTGAAATTAATTATATTTTATGCTAAATCTAATTCAAAATTTTTGTGCATTAGAATACATTAATTTTATATTTAATCGCTGAATGGTTAATTGAACACGTTCTTTAGATCTTCCCGAGTATTTGTAAAAAATTATTTGTCTTGAATCGAATCACTTGAAAACTGTGTTGATTTAACCTAACTTTTGTGTAAAAGTTGTGTTAGAAAGTTTGAGAATGAAATTTGAGTGGACTTTGAACCGAAAATTTTTACTCTATATAATTTATTTATTTGTTTAAATATATTTGTAGTACACACACTCACACGATAAAAGATTATGTGTAAAAGTTCACTCAAAATATGTCTCAACTGTTCTTAACGCAAATTTCGTATCAATTTTCAACACAAGAATTTGTGTTGAAGCAGAAAAATAATTTTGCGTCAAATGAATAATAATTTATGTTGAATTTCACACTATAAATTTTTTCAAACTATACACATTTTGAGTCAACATATTTTCCAATTCTTTGCGAGTGTTTAACACACTATCGGAGTCGAATCGAATCACATAAATAATATGCTGTTTCAACATTATTTTCAGGTTGAATTTGTGTACGAAAAGTTTCAACACAAGCTCTTTGTAAACTTTTACAAAAATTTTTTTACTGTGTATATAAATATCGCAACAAAGATAATGTTAATGATATAAATCCGTGCATTCTTTTTCACACATCTATACACATATTACATATTATAGTTGTATGTATGCAAAGATCTGGCGGGGTGTCGTGCACTTCATACTTACTTCGGTATTACGGCCATCGTGCACAGTTTATTGTGAGCGATGTTATTGGAGTCCCGTAATGGCATCCGCCGTGCTACCAAGCCGAGCGTAATTCAGCAATGAGTATGCACATACAATGTTTATGTTGCAGTGAGTTGTTCTACATGTATATATATGCTGTCAACTATGTTATCCACACTTGTTTGGTTGTATATATATGTATCTGTGTACGTGTTATATATTAAAATGCATTTCTATGTGATGTAGTTTCGTATGAGTTCTAGATAGACGGTTTGTTATCATATGGTAGACATTTTGCATTTAATATGGACGTATTTCATTCAATAAAATTGTAATAACTTGTATGATAATAGTATTTTTTTTTTTAACCTTGCTTTGCTTTATGAAAAATGAAACAAATTAATCGTTTTATGTGAAAGTTGATTGCTTTTGAATGAAAGCAAATTATTATGATTATACATATAAATTACACATGATCATGATAATTATGATAATTATTATATATGTGTTATGTAGTTTATATGTATATGTATTCACAGTGCATATTTTGAAGATTTTTTTCATATTTGTTAATGATAAAGCATGCAAAATAAAAAAAAAAAATCTTTTAATTTCCATTGGAAAAATAATTCGATAAAATAAAATTATTTTTTTTAATTGGATAGTCAGCAAATTGCCTCAATTAATTTGTATTTGAATGTAATAATTAATATTTTTGCGTTTGATTCATTATTTAATGTTGAATAAGTATTCCAGTGTATTAATTGAATGTTTAATTGCGTATATTGGAATGAAAACTTTGTTAAAATTACAAACAATTTTTTCTCTGTGTTTAGTATAAAAAAATTCACTCGCAATTTGTGTGTTAAATTTTTCTCAAACAATTTTCACATTAAAGTTAGGTCCAGTTAACACAATATTCATGTGATTTAATTATTAACAGATAATATAATAACATATGATTAAGCATAAAATATTATTCATTTCAAGCAAAATTATTCGCCTACTTTAACACAAATTTTCCTATTGAAATTTCATATAAAATTTGTGTCAAAAACAGTCAACAGAAATTTCGAGTAGATTTTTTCACAATATTTTTTACTGTGTGTTTGCATTAAATTTATGAATACCCATTGGGGTGACAGTTCAGGAAATATCGAAATGTCTATAGAGTATGCATTGAAATCGAACAATGGTTTCAAACTATACGCTTGTTAATATACATATATTTTTTGGTGATTTTTACGCCAAGCCCAACACACATGCATTATATCATTATTCCTTTCATTGGGTCTTCCTGATATGTCGGTTTTCGTAAAAGCATGGCAGAATTTAACGAGCGATGATTCATGTATGTACATTTATTTTATTTATGATAAATTTATTTACGCATGCGTATGTAACGATATAGCTGTCGGTAAATTTTTTGTTTCCTTTGGTTTATCTTCTAATGTAAAAAAAAAAAGTATAATAATAAGTAAAGACTTTGTAACAGGAAATAGAATTCATACATATAGTATTTTTACAAAATGAAGAATAATATTGCAAATGGGATCTGAAATTTGTGATACTTTTACCTATCTAATCGTCAGCTGATAACTGTTTTGTTAAAAGTACTCGGGGTGCTTTATATCCATAATATTAAGTGTTCCTTCGATTTTAGAATTATTAAATTAATGAAGGCTGTAAAAAAATTGAAAACCGATTACCGAATCGCTAACTCGAGAATGACTGGGCTAAAAAAAGGAAACCAAACAGCTGCTTTTTAATTCGTATAAACGTAATTTTTATTAAACATATATAGTCTTTTTTCAAATTTATTCACATGATAACGAATATTGAAGATAAAAAGTCCTATCATGATTTTTAACTTCTGTTAAAAAATTTTAATAAATAGTCATTCTCAAAATTAACAAAAAAAATATTACATTTAATATAAGTCGGCGTGGTTACGAGAATTTTCATTTTGAAAATTTCAGAATTGAACAATTTTCGCTTGAGTTATAATTATACAGAGAAAAGTGTTCCAAAAATGTAAAAAATAAAAAATCAATTTTTTCGACTCGTCACTGTGTGATCCCTCCTTAATAAATTTTTGTAAATTGAAACAAAATTACACATCGCTATAGAATATTGACCCAAGTAAATTAATATACTGAAATAATCCACTTGAAATATATTAAAATTTCATTTACTACTTCAACCATGTCAATAGAATAAATTATTGACTCAATCTAAAAACCAATTAATACAATAATTTCGATCCCAATAACTTAATTTTCTCAAATTTAACTCAATATATTTTTCAGTGTCCTACAACATGACTTAATATATTCCTAACAAAAACGATTTCTCTGCTTCAACACAAATGCTTGTGTAGAAATTTGATAAAAAATCCGCATTGAAAACAGTTGTCGTAAATCCTGAGTGAATTTTCACACAAAATTTTTTACTATGTACAAATACACAGTCGAGCCGTGCATTGTATCAGTAAATCCCCCATTTTATGTACTTGGCACGAGACCACTTGTATCTTGAAATATATTATACGGTTCAATATAGTAATTGAAGAACCAAGAAAATAACTTTATATATACTTCATAACACAAAATGTCAATTTAATTATTATAGAAGCGATTTAATCATGGGAATATTGAAGGAAAGCAAAATTGAATGTGTACTCAATCCCACACTACTGATCTGTTAGTCTATGTACTATATATATATATACATATAGTAGCAGTGTGCAAACAAAAACACACCGATACTCATTCGATTGCTGTTATTTGTATGTCGTCGCATTTAGTTTTCTACTCGGCTAATCGCAAACACTGTATTGCCATTGGCAAATTGTTAAATTCAAATGCTTGAAGCTATCCTGTACATACATATGTATAAACATTTATATATAGATACAACACAATACATCAACATCAAAACCCGATTCAACATGTCGATGGTACATCAGAGAGAAGTGAATTGTTGAGGGTGAAACTGACCTGTTTAACCGAAATGCAGACATTCTGATACAAATTACATAATTGCAAATACTCGTAGTTAAGATAATATGAAAATATTTTTGATTATTTGTCAAGTTGAATACGTGGTGAAGTACAGAATAGAAAAAATTTTGTAAAAATCCACTCAGAATTTATGTCAATTGTTTTTAACAGACTTTGTATCAATTT
This sequence comes from Microctonus brassicae, assembly GCA_918226075.1. Taxonomy (NCBI): domain Eukaryota; kingdom Metazoa; phylum Arthropoda; class Insecta; order Hymenoptera; family Braconidae; genus Microctonus; species Microctonus brassicae. The sequence goes on from OW445483.1 coordinate 3,211,578, forward strand.
TCAACACGAGAATTTGTGCTCAAGCAGAAAAATAATTTTGCGTAAAATGAATATTTCTTGTCGAATCTCACACTAAATTTTTGTCCCTCAAGCTATATACATTTTGAGTCAACATATTTTTCAATATTTGAGAGTATGTAACACACCATCGGAGTTGAATCAGGTCACATGAATAATGTGTTATTTCAACATCATTTTCAGGTTGAATTTGTATTCAAAAAATTTTAACACAGTGAAGTTTTACGAAAATTTTTTTGCTGTGTAGGGTAAAAGTTCTGTATATGTTCTTGTTTGTGATGAAGTAATTCTAAGGGAGATCAATGTTTAAGTGCAGGTGAGTAATTGCAATGAAAAAATAGCCCTTGTGTGATTACAAAAAAGGAAACAAAATTATAAAAATTTTTGTAAAAGTCCACACAAAATTGGCGTTGGAATTTTTTCAACATAATTTCCACACAAAATTTATGTTAAATTATCACAATACTAACCTATTATATTATTAATTTCAATCAGAATTACTCTACTGCTTCAACCCAAATTTTTGTATTCAAATTTGATACAAAATTTGTGTTAAAAACAATCAACACAAATTTTGAATGAGCTTTAATGCAAACAATTTCACAGAATAAATATTATATATTTTTTTAAACCATTCATGATCTTATCCCAACAGCAAATCAACCAACACTTTCATATTTACATTACCATAAAAAATAAACATTCGTATATAATCTTTTAATTAATTTTACACCTAAAATAAATAATTCATAAATTAATTTTACTTTCAAAATACAATGGAAGTAAAAGAAAAAGTAAAGAAAATGATCCTGTGTTTTATTTTACATGATATAATATAGACAAAGAGCAATACGTATTTCTTTCGCGCGATTTTATCTATCCAAATTTTATTCCTAAAAAAAAAATAATAATAAAAATACCCCTCAGGGGAACTTAATATAATATACCTGTGGAAAATTAAAAAAAAAATTTCATATCGCGTGACCGCTTGAAATACACGCTCTTATGACTTGTATACCGAGAATTGTACGCAATATCCTGGGGTCGTATAGCCCAGCAGTACTCAGCTTTTACCCACAGACAATTATTATTATCATTGAAAATATATACATATATATTCATATATGCACACATAGAGGATAAAGACACATATACATGTGGATAAATATCATACAATTTCACCTGTGCGTATGGGGTCGACACACGGCGGTTCCTAAGAGAATACAGTTAGCGAGAATATGCGGTTGGCACCCCTGCAAACTGTATATATATATACGACACCACGAAATGGAACGAGAGAAGAGGCAACGAGCCGAGTCTTGACGATCAATAACACGTGTGCACGCAACGACACGCACCAATACGCCGCCATGTTTCCTTTTAGCTTTGTTATATGTATGAACATATTTATGTATGTGTGTACCACGTAATATATGTATATAGGTGTATTTCGATGCGCGGCGCACGCACTTTTACCCTCATACCCAGGCGTCGCCCACACCTTTTCCTGCGTTCTCTCCCTTCCTGGCTTTATCCTTGCCAGTACTTTTTACCCTCCTCGTTTCCCTCTCTTTTTTTTTTTTTTTTTTTGATATATGTATATACATGTATGTGTTTGTACCCAAGGAACATAGCAGCGTACACGCAAATTCACGTGCCAAGGACTACTCCACAGCTGAGTCACACAATTTTGCGACACTTATTTTTATGAGTATGAAATTGTTATTTTTAAAAATTTTTATTATATTTTATTTATTAATGTAAAGTTTGTACTCTTTTTATTACTTTTTTTTGGGTTCTTCACTGTAAAAAATTTTTGTAAAAGTCTACTCGAAACTTATGTCAACTTTTCTTAACGCAGATTTTGTATCAATTTTCAACACGATAATTTGAGTTGAAGCAAAAAAATAATTTGGTGCGGAATGAATAATATTTCATCTTGATTCTCATATTGAATTTTTGTCTCTCAGATTATACACATTTTGAGTCAACATATTATTCAATTTTCTGAAAGTACTTAACAATATACCATCAGAGTTGAATCGAATCACATTAATTAATGTCTTGTTTCAACATCTTTTTCAGATTGAATTTGTGATGAAAAAATGTTCACATAAATTCTGAGTGGACTTCTACAAAAATGTGTATATTGTGTTGCAAATGTTAAATAGAGCATTTGTGTTGGAGTTCAGAAAAAGAATTCTGCATGAAATGAACAGTACTTTATTTAACACGCGAAATTTTTGACTGTCAAACTACAAAAAATTTGTACTCAATCGGTGAATTTTCTAATTTTTTTCGGAATATTTAATATATTACTTATGTTATAACGATTTCCATCATTATTATGTTGGTTTGTATCATTCCAATTAACTAACAAATTTCTCGTTTTTGAAAATATATATTTACTATGTAAATACATAATATCTAATATACAATAGAAAATTCAGCGTAATTAATAGTCCTTCCAGAATTTGTGTTACATTATTTTTTTGCGTAAATTTTGTAGCAATTATCAATAGAAGAATTTGTGCGGAAGCAGGAAAATAATTTTAAGTAAAACGAATAATATTTCATGTCGAATTTCACTCTAAATTTTTGTCTTCCAGATTACAATTTTAAGTCAACATATTTTTTAATTATTTGTGAGTGTTTATAACACATCATCGGAGTTGAATCGAATCACATAAATAATGTGTTGTTTTAACATCATTCTCAGGTTGAATTTGTATTAAAAAAATTCTAACCCTAATTCTGTGTAGACTTTAAAAAAAAATTTAACACTATACCCACACAACTACATCACACAGTTTTGCGAACACTTTTTATTCGAATAAAATTGAGATTTTTTTTTATTTCCGTTCTATTTCATTTATTAATGTGAAACCGTGCTCTATTTTTTTTTCTTCTTTTCGGCTTCTATTGTATACATGACAGGGATGTGAATAATTAATGAAAATAAATTGACATGTGGAATGTATCAACAGTGAGGAGAGAAGAAAAAAAAAATAGATAAATCAAATTGTGAGAGAATAAAATGAAAATTGTGTAATTGTATAAATGGCACAATGGTGAACGAAGCCACATCCCTCTCTCGTTAGTGAATCCCGTGGGCGAGTGAACGCGCCTGTTCGCTCTACTGGTCCTCTCTTGTGGAAACAAGATTCTGATTAACGCCAGAATTTTATCGCCCGCCGCAAACCAGACCAAAGCCTACCACCATTTCCATACATACGTATGATATGTGTATACACACATAATGCGTCGACTGTCTGTCCATCCTGTGTGGCTTTTCGACTGGTTAGTTTTACGCAATTATAAAACCATAAAGGAGATGATGTAAAAAAATTTGTATTATAAAATAACAAAAAAAGAAAAAAAAAATGAATTTTTTATCATGTAAATTATACGAACAATTGTGTACATAGTAAACTATTTTGTGTGAAAGTCCACTATTAATTTATAATAACTGTTTTCAACATGAATACTGTATCGAGTTTTGTCACAAAAATTTGTGTTAAAGTAGAAAAATTATATTGTCTGTCAAACTATAACGAAAATTAAATACATTTTTTGATTCTTTCTGTGTGTCGAACATATTTTTTATGTTGAATCGAATCACATAAATATTATGTCGATTTGAAAATATTTATTGTGTAAAATATGTGTACTCCGTCACATTTTATTACTGAAAACATTAGTTGCTATAGTAATAATAAACAAAAATGGAATGTTGAATTCGATCAAATTTATCACGTTGCATTCGCTTTTTTTTTTTGTTTTTCATTCGGTAGTTATATGTAGATAGGTGTCACGTCAGAGCACTGATATGATCTTCCATGTTGTACCACTCTGACATATTGTTTCAACCTCATACACACAATAGCACGGTAAAACCGATGCGGTCGTGATTTTTAAATCGTTATTCACGGTGTCTCCCCTTCAATCGCGCACACACACATAAATACTCAAACATTTATACCTAGAATTTACAACTGTACTTCCGGAATATTCTGCGTACCCGTCAGACCGTTGCACTCGTAAGCTGCGAACAACTTAAGCTTTATACATTTGATTTTAATTTTTTTTTTTTTCGATGACTTAGAGCATTTAAGAAAAAATAGGCCAAAAATTTTCCTCGAATATCAACAGGTCAAAAAAATTTTGTTAGAAAGTCTACTCAGAGCTTGCAGTGTTGAAATTGTTTCATTACAAATTCAACCTTAAAATGATGTTGAAACAACACATTATTCACGTTGACTCGAATCAACTCCGATGGTATGTTGAAGACTCGGGAAAAATTGGGAAAGATGTTGATTCAAAATAGCTATAGTGTGAGAGACAAAAATTTAGTGTGAGATTCGATATGAATTATTATCCATTTTACGAAAAATTATTTTTTCATATTAAATTTCATCACAAGAATTTGTGTTAAATCAGGAGAATCGTTATACTTCAAATAAATAATATTCCATATTAAATACAACACAAAATTGTTAAACGAAAATTGTATAAAGAGAATTATTTCAATTCAAATTTTTTGTGGACTTTTATATAAAATCTCTTACTGTATTTATATTTCAAACTGATTCAACAAAACAAAAAGAATAATGAACTCTCCAATAAATTTCACAACAATTGACATGAACTCGCGGTACTTAATGAAGCTACATGACATAAATATCAAGTATTTAATAATAAACTATTCATATTCATGAGAATATTAAAATTTTACATCGAAAATAACGTGAGCCTGAACAATTAAAAGTTCATTGACATTTTTATGCTATTACTTTTGAATTTTCTACCAAAACAATACAGAGAAATGAGTAAAATACAACATTCTCGCTGTATACAACTATACGTAAACTACATAATTATTTTTTATAAATATGCGATGTTAATTCAACAAATTAGGAATATATATAATTTTAACAAGCGCATGAAATGCGCACCAATTATATTTCTTTTGACGATTTTTTATACATCAAGACTGTCCACATGAAATTTGTAGACACCTGCTACATTATTTATCTTCTTCCCCCAACGATCATATTTTTACTTTTCTCAATTCCCCCTAAAACACCAATATACCCAAACAAACTGGACGCACATCGCTACACAAATTAAGTTATAATTCAAAAAAGATGAAAATATTATTCACATTCACAAACAGCAAAAATGGAAGGAAATGTTTAAATGTAGAAAAAGAGGAGGGACATGTATGTAATTTTTCTTCCTTCATCAAATTGAATGAACGCTTAAGGCACGCCCTAGATTTTATATCTTCGCTTATTCACATCAAAAGCTCGAGCTTCTGGATATACTAATGTCAATACACAATATATAAACATTTTTTTTTTCGTCTCTTTTTCGTTTGCGAATGGACGTAGAAGACATAAAAAAAAAACAATTACCAGAAAGGCAAAGGGCAAATGGTTCAGCTTTGATTCACCATGAGACTTGGAAATGTATTTCCGAATATTGGATTATCATCCTTTCCGTTGACTAGGTTTTTTTTAGATGTGTGTGTATGTGTCTGTGTGTTCTCAGTGAAATATTTTAGGTAAAATTCCATCCGAACTTTGTGTCAACTATTTCTAACGCAAATTTTATATTAAGTTTAAACACAAGAATTTGTGTTAAATCAAATCACATGAATTTTGTGTTGATTCAACATAATTTCTATGTACAAATTATTTGAAAAATATTTTAACATAAATTTTAAGTACACAGTAAAAAAATTTCATATAAAAGCCCACTCAAAATATGTATCAACTGTTCTTAATGCAGATTTTGCATCAATTCTTAAGACGAGAATTTTCGTTGAAGCCGAAAAAAAATTTTGGGTGAAATGCATAATATTTCATGTCGAATCTCACACTAAATAATGTGTTTTTTCAACATTATTTTCAGGCTGAAATTGTAATAAAAAAATTCTCACATAAATTCTGAGCGGACTTTTACAAAAATTTTTTTACGGTGTAGTTTTACACACAATTTCTTACTGCACATATACAGTGAATAATTTTATGTAAAAGTCCACTCAGAATTTGTGTTAAAATTTTCTTAATGCAAATTCAGCCCGAAAATGATGTTGAAACAACACATTATTCATGACGTAACTCGATTCAACTTCCCTAATATGTTAAACACTCACAAATAATTGATAAATATGTGGACTCAAAATGTATATGCTCTCCCGAGTCGAAATTTTTGTGCTTCTCTAAGTCTTCTAGTAGTCGATTAAACATCATATGTCACTCGTTGGCCTATCAATTCCCCTTTAAATCTGGGGAACCTCTAAGAATCTAGGATTGAATATAGTTTGATGTTTTTTCATCCAACACAACATTGTAATATTTCATTCCATAATAAACTTAGACGCAAGTTCCTATTTTGCACCTTATTAGAATGAAAGATTTGGCAATATGTGACTACTTCGAGATGTTGTATTTTCTATTAAAATATTCCTAAACAAACTTCCTTGCTCCTGAAGAACCTCACTAAATGCCAATAATCAGGTTCAAAGTAGCATAAAAATTTGGATTCGGGCTAATGGACAAATATTCACTGTAAGCTTCAACATGAAATATTATTGATTTAATGCAAAATTATTTTTTCACTTCAACACAAATTCTCATGTTCAAAATTGTTACAAAAATTTGTGTTAAAAACAGTTGAAACAAATTCTAAGTGTCAATTGTGTTCACAAAATTTTTCACTGTTTATATTTATTTCCAACTTTTTTCCTTCAATTGAAATAAATCTCACTATTATTGATGATATAATGATGGTAAAGACATGAACCGTAAGGTCATTTATAAATTATATGAGAATCGTAAAATAGTTTTCTGACAATTTCGTTATACATTTTATGGATTGTTATGAGCACCTACATATACATGTATATATATATATGTGTCAATGTGAAGATAGATACTCGCAACTATCAGAGTTATGTACAACATATCCATGTATTTTTCTCTATATAAATGTATAGAGATACTCTCTGCCATTGTGTAATATCTGCAATGACAAATACACGCTTCATTTCACAGAATTCTTCAATCGCTTCATTTTTTTTTTCCCCCTTCGTCGTGTCCTCTCACTTTTTAGCTCCCATTCCCACTCTTTCTGTATCCATATCGCATGCTCAACACGAGTTCTCGATACAATATCTGTACTACGAATTTTATACACACCAGTGACGATTTACTCGTCAACATTGAAAACAAAATCGCAATGCACACACGAATGAGAGATATACCTATGTAATCTATATTTTTTTTCTTTTATTTATACCTTTGTAATATTGCTATATGTATGGTTTATTGTTTCAAGTTATTTGGATTTTGAGAAAAATAAATAAATAAAAAATAAGAAAAAAAATAAATTAAAATTTATTGTGGTGAAGTAAAGTGTTTCCCTCGAGCAAACTCATTCAGGATATTACTTACTAATTTTTTTTTTACCTTCACTAATGCGTTTCTGATGTCTTTTATATCATATATATGTATTTTTTTTTTATTCTTTTGTCACGTCGCTTCTCTAGTGCTTATAACGATTGTGTCCGTATGTGTGTCTGTGTATTTGTACGCGGGCTTTTGTCTGAAACGTCGTCGGAAATAGAGTTGGCGGCCATTTAAGGATTGTGCTCCTTTGCTTTATATATATTTACAAATATATATATATCTATGTATATATGTATATGTACATATATATAAATATATAGATGTATGTACGCGTTTCATCCTAAACCCCTTCGTCTTTTCCGCTTGCTCGCGTATTTCCTTTGCTGCGCACATACTTGGCACGTTCGTAAATTTACGATTTTGGTTATTCCGGAAAGTACCACGCGTCTTGGGGTTATACAATAAATTTCCTCACGAGGCATTGCTTCCTTCATCTTCTACCGCTACTTTCGACCACCCTCTGAAACGCTGACCTCAATTTGACACAGTAAATGCAAAGACTCACGATATATGTATAAAATAATCCCAAATAAATACGAAATATTTCAGTGAATTTAATAAAAATTTATGTATCACAAATATGACAAATGTTACTTGGAATTGTATTTTTGAGTTATATAATTATTTTGTATTTTTATATCAATTTTCAACGTGAAAATTTGTGTTGAATCAGAAAAATAAATTCATTTCTCTCACACTATATACATTTTGAGTCAACATATTATCTAATTTTTTCAGAATGTTCAACATACTATCAGAGTTTCATCGAGTCACATGAATAAAGTATTGTTTCCACATCATTTTCAGGCTGAGTTTATGTTAAAAAAATTTCCACACAAATTCTGAATGGACTTTCACAAAAAGGTATTTATAAATAAAAAAAATAAAAATAAAATTAATGAAAGTAGAGGTTTATGAATTATATTCCTTCAATTTCATCTTTATTACAAACTTTTCGAAATATAACAATGACTCCAGAGTGACTTTGTCCTTTAGCTTATAAGCTGAGTACAGGAAAAGGAGGGTCGTAGATATATATACATATATACAAAGCCAACCACCACCGGAATCATAGTTAGTGCCTTCAACAAATGTATATCTATACATATTACATGTATATGTATTGCGACAATCGTGCCTCACTCTCTCAATTTCATGTCTATCTGCATTTTTTACTTCCTCATACCTCTCTTTTAACGTTTCTTTTTTTATTTCAATTTTTTCCCTTTTTATTTTCATTTTTTACCTACCATTGGGGTGACATTTAAAGGCTTCAAATTTAGTTTTCTCTTTGTAGAATTAAATACCAGAAGTCAAACGTTCTTTGTTCTCTACTGTAATTGAAACTCCAGAAAAAAAATATAAATAACTTGAATAATAATAAAATACATAATATCTCATTCTAAATGAAAACAAGTTGACAAAACTAAATAAATTTTTAAGCAAGTATTACTCGATGAAGTTACAAAAGAAAAGAAAAAATATAAATTAAATTTTTTTTCCAGAAAATATGATGGAAAGAATAAAAGTGAATTTCAGCTGTTTCTATACGTTGGATTATTTTTGTTTTTATTCTTCTTCGTCGATGGGCAATATAGTTTCTACTGTATAGGTACACGTACATATACACCGAATCGGAAAGGTCATACGATTCCTTGAAGAAAAGTAGCCAGAATTGTATCCAAAGGACGTGTATATATAAATAAATATATCTATGTTTGTATGTGTCTATGCGTGTGTGAATAATACGAGCGAACCAATCGCAAGAAGCGATTCTGCAAAGAGAATCGAGGGAACTATCCAAGGGTCAACAGCATTCGCCTTTCGTGTAAGCTCCTCCGAGAAGTCCAAGACGATTTGTCCACTTTTTTTCCTATTTTTTTTTATTCGTTTTCTATTCTATATAGTTCCTTTCCCTTCTCACCTTATACAAGAGTTCGAAGAGATCGTTCTCTTTTTCATCCTTCCATCCCTCATCCGATTGAGTATATATATCGGATGTATTTATTGGCTTGTCTTTTGCTTTCCCATCTCTTTCTCTCGTTTACTTCCTCACATTACAACTTCAACGTTGACGACTGTGGGACGGATGAGCTTCAATGATTTATCTTTAACTGTCGCCATGACGAATTGATCGTTGAAGGACTCTAGGGATTTTTTTTTTGTGATGTAACGATAACAAATAAAAAATGTGTCATACTTTTGCCAAATATATTATAAGATAATAAATATGGAGAATGTAATATTTATAGAAAATTATTGATATGAAACTAAAAGCTTTTGAGTAGTTGGCACTTTTATTTGACAATGAATTTATATTTCTTTATTTTAAAATGCTAAAGCTCTTTATGGCTTTCGTATATCTACTCTAGATGTCCGTGCCCACATAGAATGAATGGAATTCCCGTAGGACTGTGATGTGGTTTATTCTCCTTGTGGAAATATTGCACGTTTTGACGTGTATTAGAGAAAGAATATTTATTGTGAGTAAAAAATGCTGAAGTGAAAGGTTTAAATTGATTTCTGTCTTATTCTTGTTTGTTATTTTTTTTGCTTACAATCAACTGCATATTTTTATTCATCTATATTGAGAAATTATATTGTTAATTAATCAATAGTATCATTAAATATCACAGAGTAAAAAAATTTTTGTGAAAGTCCAGTCAAAATTTAGTCCAGAAAAATATAATTTTACGTGACATGAATAATATTTCATGTCGAATTTCCCACTAAATTTTCGTCTCTCAAACTATATATACGTTTTGAGTCAACGACTATTTTTTAATGTTTTAAAATTGTTTATCACATCATCGGTGTTAAATCGAGTCACATGAACAATGTGTCGTTCCAGTATCATTTTCAGTTTAAATTTATATTAAAACAGATTCAACAAATGATTTTTCTGTTTTAATACAAATTTTTTTGTTAAAATTCGACATTAAAAATTCGCGTCAAATAGAGTTAACACCAATGTTGAAGGCACATGAACACAAATCTTTTCACTGTATAAATTCTAAAAGCCTCACTATTTTAATGAAATAAAAATAAAGAGAAAAATAATATAATAACAAAACAATTCTGTTTATGTGTCTGTGCAAATTCCTTCACGTTTTGCAAAGCCATACATACACGTGTCTAAAGTATATATGTGGCAAAATAAAAAAAAATAAAAAAACAAGAAAGCTGGTGACTCGCCGAAATATTCGACGACCTCGCAGATTTCTTCTTCTACTCAAGTAACAAAATACTTGCTTAAAGGTGACGACGCACGTGTGCGATAACTTTATAAGTCGCCGCAGCAGCCGGTCTCATATAAGTACACGTATAGTATCGGCAAGTTATAACAGAAAAGTGAAAAATCTCTTTCACAAAATATATGTAGAATACATAACGATTGCTGAAAACTTTTTTATCGCTCATAAGATTGAAACTCATTTTTTATTTTCAAAATCTGAGATCAACATGACGACCATTGCAGCCTGTTCATTTTTTTTTCTTTCCATGATATTGTTCTCTTCTATTTTATCAATAGATACAAGTATTCGAAGCCAATACAAAATATTCTCCAGTCGTAATAACAGTTAAAATGCTGAACGTTACAAAAATAATAAAACCGTCCACGTCTTCATTTCTCATCATTCTCCTTTCATATCTATCTCTATTATATAATATTAAACAATTTATTTATCTGATTTTCTGACGACGTTCTCAGACGACGAGGAAACGAACGACTGATGATACGCCGGTGTATAGCAGTGAAAAAGGCGAGTGGAAATAAAATAATTTCGTCTGCCAATATCCGGGGAAAAAGTGCGAGGGAAACTTGGAGCAAAACGAGACCTCACTCGTATCGCTGAAGCAAAGCGGAATAATTCTGTTAGTCGATTCAATGCTCTCTTTCTTAACTTATATTGCAATGCTACTATATATATTTCATTTATTATTCGTTAGATATTATAACATTTTGCAAATTTATCTCGGCGCAATCGTGATAATGTGATCAGAAATAAAATTATCTATAAATTTCATAACCCGATGAATTTTATCTTGAGTACGTTGTATAATTCATCGTTCTAGAAATAAAAATAATTACATATAATATATGTATATACAATCATGTTCCATGTCAATCAGAAGTTCATTTTATATCGAAATCGAAAAACCCGTTCGTCCGCACGTTCGAGGCAAAACAGAATATAGATCGGGGAAATGCCCACGTGTGGGCAGAAAAGATGACGAATTGAGTGTGGAGACGAGGGTAAAGTAGCAAAAAATAGTGTGGACGATATATAAATATATATATATGAGAAAGACACTTTATCGGGTGATATGGAATCGTGGATACGTGACCGCGAGACAGCTGACGCGATATCTTCCGGGCCAATCAATTTTATATCCTCCATCCTCCTTCTAGCAATTTCCAAGATTGCTACGCTCCCAACGAGGTAAGTACAATATCGTGCAATCGTTCGACGTTCATGTACTATATTTGGAATAACGAACTGTTGGACAACAAAGACAAATGAGTTGCGAGAAATGAACATTTCGGGAAACAGAAAAAAAAAAAACGGATCGAAGATAAAACAAGTGAAAAAGGTTGAACTGAACAAGATGAGGAATTTTCCGAAAAAACATATAAAATTTATTTCACTTTATTCATGGGTTTATCTATTATATTTTATTAATGAACTTTTTTCCTGTTTCATAACAATTTTTGGGTGGATAATTGAATGAGTGGGAAATGCTGTTGAAAAGTTTTTATGTCTTGTGTAAGAAATAGGAAACAAGTTTTTATATAAAGGGAATCATTCAAAATGGAATTTTTTTTCGTATGATTATTTTCATTATTTGAGTGTTTCTATGGTAGAGAGTGATCAGAGTAATAGAAGACTAATTCAAACAGTTCTTAATTCGATTCTCGAGTTGGATTTTCAGCCTTTTTTCGACCTCTTTATCCTACATTTTCTTAATAATTCTTCAAGTTGTTCTTCAATATTTTTTCAAGTACTTGAAGTAACATCTGATTCGATAGCAAAATTACTTTCTATTAAATCATTATCAATTACTAATCAGTGAAAAGCGTGAAAATATTTCTCAAAATTCAAAATACAAACCACTCTAATATATAAAGTGAATAATTTTGCGTAAAAGTCCGCGAAAAATTCATGTTGAATTTTCTTTTACACAATTATTACACATTAGTTAAATTAAACCAATATTATTAATTCATAATATGATTTTATACAAATAACATGTTGACATGAAATATTATTAATTCCAAGCAAAATTATATTTCTACTTCAACGAAAAATTCTTGTGTGAAGATTCGTTTTAAAAACAATCAACACAAATTTTGAATAGATTTTTACACAGAATATTTCACTGTGTACTTTTATCTCATTACTTGATCATAATGAAAAGTAAAAATAAACCTTCGAATTGGCAATATGAATATTGAATAAAAGAAAATACTAAAGAAAAATAAGTGAATAAAGCCACAAAAAAAATATAAAAAAAAAAAAAACCATATTACTTATAAAACAAGCGCTATATAAAAAAGAAAATTTATATACACATGTACCTTTAAGTAAAAAAGACATAATACGCACGACGCATTTTACGATGTTCTCTTATCTTTTATCAGAAGTGAAACATCAACGCAAAACCTATGGACGAGAGATTTCGCAATAATATGAGCGCGTTCATATACATGTGTACATATAAATGTGTATGTATAGATCTTTCGATCCTTAACGTCGTCGTAAATAAAATGGCGGTAGTACATATATTATATATACATATATGTATACATATATAAAACTCAACTAAGAGCTGACAACGTATGAAATAAGAGTCGGAAAAAGAAAAAAACTGATGATATAAAAAGAAGAAAAAATATATATAAATGAAATGGGCTCGACACTTCGGCGACTCAAACGTTTTCCTCGAATTTTTCATCTCAAATGGAACAAACTGCTTTTCCCTCTCTCTCTTTTTTCCTGAGACTTTACTACCATATACATATATACACGTGTGTAAGTTTCTCTAGATAAACGAAAATAATAAAACCAAGTATATTTTTGTGTATTTTTGTGTCTGACAACCCGGTGACCTCGTCACACATAACTTTTCACGAAAAATGAAATGTTTCGACAATAAGAAAAAAAGAAAAAAACTATAACGAATAGAAAAAAAAAACAAAAAAATAAAAATAACTCTGATGCTATTCAAAAATAAATGAAGCCATAATCGATAATTAAACCTGAATCGAAATTTTCAGCTTCTTTTCGGCTTCTTCATCATACATTTTTTTATTCCTTTAAAATGCATCAAGATTCGACTTCAATTCACCCTGTTCAAACGATGTTCACATTTATCCCTGACAATTCTTTCTGCAAAGTATTCATATGAATTATATCAAGCCCAAACACTTATGCATTTATAAGCAGATCTATCACGCTTAGTTACATATTGATAGATAGGAGAACAAACAGAAGTGAAGTTACCACCTGTGGCCGAACAAGTGTCACACATCAGACTCACATACATGTGCATACAATGATGATGATGTATACAGATATAAATGACGGATGAGACAGAGTAATGTAAGGTAAATCGACGTATCTTCTTGCGTAAACAGAGTTGGTTGCGTCACAAAACCGTTAAGACGTATAGATATGTACATACATACACGGTGTTATTTGTGTCAAGATAGGAGCGTATGGACCACATGTTTACCAAGTGAGTAAATAAGAAAAAAATATTAAAGATTAGTTAAAGCAATGAGTTTAGATAAACTGTATGCAGGTACAGGAAAATATAAATCTGAGCTATGAACGATAAAATTAACTCCCTCATGGCTTCCAATTAAAAACACGTGCATTGTTCCATGGTCTCATTCTCGGTTACTATTATCGCACAACGTATTGAATAACAGTATGAAACAATTGAGTTTTTAAAACCAATTGACTTGAGAATTAGAAATTGAAAAACAAAAATAATTAATGATAAGAGATCAAAGACCTTTAATATTTTTTATATTCTGTTACATTCAAGATATTTAATTATTTGCCTTGAGGAGTGAAAGAGAATAATATAATTTATATTGGTGTATTTATTGTTTGAATCACATCAGGAAACTGGTTCTGGATTCTTTCACGTGACATGAATGGAGATTTGTGATCCTGCCATGACTTAATATATATTTGTGTGTGTGTGTGTGTGTGTGTGTGTGTGTGTGTGTGGGCATCAGTGTAGATGTATGATTGTGTGGATATATTCGTCCGTGGCAAATTCATCGCGAGTTGGCTTGGCAGTCAAACTTTTACGTAACTCTCTTTGTGGCACAACGACGAGAGAGTCGAGGTTGGAAAAAAAGCAGGACGATATACAAAACACGTCTCGACGTGAATTAAAGTTGTAACAATTATTGCACGTTACAACTATCATGCGTAGAACTTTTAATTCTTATAATTTGAAATAAAAATTGAATGTATGACATGAATTAATCTTGTTATTTAACGAAATAATTGGATTAAAATGACAATGATGTAAATTTCGAGAAGAATAAAATGAAACTGGAAAATTAATAATTGAATCATTTGAGAAAATGTTTGTAATGAGTGTATGAAGTTTTGATGAGCTGGTGAAAGAAGTCAGATGGCCTTTTACATACACAGTAAAAAATTTTGTGTGTGAGTTCTCTGGAAATGTTTTTTACATAATTTTCGCATGAAAGTTGTGTTGAATCAACACGATATTTTAGATGATTTGATTTAACACAAATAATATGTTGAATGCTCGCAGAGATGAAAAAAATGTGTTGATACAACATTTATGTAGTTTGACTGATGAATGAAAAAAAAAATCCACCGTGATAAATATTTGATCAAATTCAACTTTATATTTTCATTTTATTTTTTATATTCTTGTATAGGCTTTTATGTAGAAGTTCACTAAAAATATGTATATTGAAATGTTTGTGACACAATTTCCACACAGGAATTATGTTGAATCAACAAAATATTTATATAACTCGCTTCAACACAAATAATATATTAAGCAATTGTGTTAAATTACTTATTTACCGATTCAAAACAAAAATTATTACTTTGCGAGACAAAAATTTAATGTCAACTGTTGAACACAAGAGTTTCTGTTGAAGCAAAAAAAAAAGAAAAAGAATTTTGCGTAAAATGAATATTTTATGCCGAATCTCACTCTGAATTTTTGTCTCTCAGACTGCGAAAATTTTGAAATTTTTTGAGAGTATTCAACATCCCATCGGAGTTGAATCTCTGCCACATGAATAATGTGTTATTTCAACATAATTTCCAGGTTAAATTTGTGTTAAAAAAATTCAAACACAATTTCTAAGTAGACTTTTACAAAAATTCCTTTACTATATAATAAAATACCCACCAGAAACAATTGTAACTCATAATCCCACAAGCTAATACCTATATACATCAAACAATTAATTTTCAAAAAACACTTCATTCAATACTACAGTAAATGTTAGTTCGACCTTAGCTAAATCTACAATATCTACACTCTAATCCTCATAGTGAGACTTTAGGATTGCGTCTCAGCAAGCGCCTTGTGCAAATTCACATGAGCACACATATATACAATAGAAATAATAGAAATTTAGTCGTGTCCGAGGTCGAGAGAAGCAAATTCTACTCTGTTGCATTACACAACGGCAGCTCAAGCGAAGTAACCATTATCGTTTGCAATGCATTATATCCCAACAGTGCAGGATTTCTTAGATAATAATAAAAAATAAAAAAAAAAAAAATACATACACATCCCGTAAAATGAAAAATATTGCAGTTACTACCATAGATATAAATACAATCCTAAGAAAGTTATACATAAAAATACATTTAATATGTATATACAGATAAATCTTATATATTTTTTTATACTTGCTTCTTCTCGGGTGAATCCTCGAGGACGATATATGTACTTACCGAGAAAAGCAAGCTGACGTAAATTTTCCGCAGTGTCCCTGGCGCGCGATGTCTCAAAGTGAAGCCCAGTAATGCGCACGCCGTCCAGAGAACAAGAAAGAACTCCAAGTGTATATATATAATATAAACATATATAACCACTTTGGTCTCTTTTCTCATCGTCATTGTCGTCGACATCGTATTCTCTCACTTTCATCCCCCTCAGTGTTCTGCACGCGCCCATGAGTAGAAATAAAAATAAAAGGATCAAGAGGACGGGAGAACGCGAGCTTAAGACCACTGGGCCACGCGCGTATATAAAAGCAAAGTCTCGAGTCATAATTCAGAACGAACGTTGTATAGAAAAGAGGGACGCTACTGTGTCTACACCCAGAACGAATACGACTATTCCCACACGTACTTATATTTGTGTATATATATGTTATACTTTGCTTCTACGTTTACAATTTTATCCTCGTAACTTTGTAGGATGCACATGCGCGTGATACACGTATAGACACGCAAAACGGTCCAAGCACTCTACTCGTAAAAATACCAAGACTCGAATGCTGTTACCACTGCTGTTGAGCGCAAAAGCTCGCGTTATGCAGGAGAGAAATACCCGTGGCCTTTATTATTTATTTTTTTTTTTTTTTTATATAAGGTATATAGTAACAACGGAAAGGAGAAGAAGAAGAAGACGAAGACAAGATGAGACGAAGCAACCGCGCACTGGCGAAAATAACACTTCAAGAGATCTTTATTTGTGGAAGATGTGGAGCGTAGAAAATTTACCCTATACACTGGAGCATTTTAACGAATAAAGATGAAAGATATGACGACGAAAGAGCGAATGGTATAGGTGGTATATTTATATTGTAGACCAGGTGTGGAGGTGCAGGAGTGAAAAAAAATATTGGATGAATGTACACGCATATTTTTAGCGACAAAAATTTAGTGTGAGATTCGACATAAAATATTATTTATTTTACGCAAAATTATTTATTTGCTTCAACAGAAAGTCTCGTGTTGAAAATTGATGCATGATCTGCGTTGAGAACAGTTGACACAAATTTTGAGTAGGCTTTTATAAAAAAATTTCTATTGTATAATGTGACTAAATAAGAATAGAGTGACATGTACAGGTAGAAAGTTTTGTAAAAAAGTCCATTTGGAATTTGTGTTGACTGTTTTTAATACAAATTTCGTATGAAGTGTTGATTCAAGAGTTTATGTTAAAGTAGACTAATTTTTCTGCTTGGAATCGATAATATTTTATGTTGAATCTAACATTAAATTTTTGTCTGTCAAATTACTGAAATTTTGAGTTGAATCAATGAATAAATAATTCGACAAATTTTTAAGTTTTTTTGATTGTTCAACATATTATTCATGTTAAATCGAATCACGTAAATATTGTGTTGATTTAACTTAACTTTTGTGTAAATAAAATTTCAACGGCAATTTTTAGTGGACTTTTACACAAAGTTTTTTACTGTTTGCGTAGTGCGATGAAAACTTATATTTTATTTTAAATCATAACACTTTCAATGCGGTTTCATTGCAATAATTCCTCCTATCATTGAATTTATGACTGCATAAAATATAAAAAAAAAAGAAATTGAGAAAAAAATAGAATTTGCACCTGACACAAACTTTCACGTTATTTCATACACAGTAAAAAATTTTGTGTAAAAGTCCACTCAAAATTTATGCTTACTGCTTTCAACTCAAGTTTTGTATCAATTTTCAACACGCCATTTCAGTCAAAGAAAAATCTTTTTGTGTACAATGAATAAGATTTTATATTGAATTCGACACCAAATTTTTGTCTGTCAAACTACAAACATTTTGAGTCAACATATTTTTCAATTTCTTGCGATAGTGTTCAACATATCAACGGAATTAAATCAAGTGTGATAAATAATATGTTAATCCAATATTATTTCCAAGTTGAATTTGTTGTAAAAATAATTTTCACAGAAAATTTTTTACTATTCACGTTTAAAATGCACATAAAATTCATTTTCAATCTCATGAAATTCGTTCAATGATGACAAACCTTTATTGCAATGTAAAAAAATGTTGTAAACGTCCAGTTAAAATTTGTGTTGAATTTTTTCCTAACACAAAATGTTCATTAAATCAACACACTATTGATATAATCCGATTCAACACAAACAATATAATAAATATTCACAAATATTCCAAAAACATATCAAAATAAAATATACACAACGCTCCAACAGAAAAACAAACCAAATCAATAAAAAATTTTTGAATGGTCTTTTACAAAAATTTAACTATTTACATATAACTATATACATACATATAAATTAGATGTATGAAACTCATTCAAACTATTATAATATTATACACATAAAAAAAAAGCATCAATATATTTTTATTTCCCTTCAGCTTTCTTACAACTCTCTCAATGTCATACACTCTTCATCACGGCCCACGCACTGACATGTACATATATATAAATTCATGTATAAACAACCCCTCTCTTTATTTAAAAAAGAAAAATACTCTCCCGTCATGTCTCGAGTACGACGCCCGCCGCCGCACGAGTGTCGGGTAATTCATTTTACTCAGTGAAAGGTGTTAATATCGAAGCGCACAGAACGCAACACACTATTTCTTTTACTCTCTCGCTTCACCGTTGTCGACTTTTTTTTTTTTTTTCTCGTATACAATATAGCAACTAGCTGCTTTTTTTTACACCTTCTTTCTCTATTTCTCTTCTTCTATATTTCTATATGTCTTTCCCTCTTTCGTTACTTTACCAAGAGAACTGTTTATCAACTTTTCAACCCCACCTTCATTCGCACTTTCTTCCGCATCTTTCCTCTCACGCCTCTGTGCCTTTATTGCACACCACCCTGAATCACCGCTTGCGCGCCACTCTTTTGTACTGCCACCATTTATATATAAGAATATATATGTATATATAATGTATGATGTACAATATCGATTTGGAAAAAGCGTCGTCGGCAGCCCTATTACGAACATCGAACATCCCGTTATTACAAAATAAAATTAGCACTCACAGCATTTTATGCACTACAACATGTCAAACTACTCTTTTGCTTTAATCATAGTGTATGTATACTATGTGAATTTGCGACTGAATATATTGTATTTGTTGGTGTTATTTATTTTTATCCGTTTTTGTGAGTACAATGTTGTTTTCTTCTCGCTTACAATTGGTGACACGCAAACTCCATTAAAAAAAAGGACCTTGTTGTATTCACATTGTACATGAAAAATATTCTATAGTGCCCAAAAAGAGAATGAAGTAGGAAAAATAAAATGGAGGTGATGGAGAGAAGAGTGGAGAATATTTATTATGTTGAAAATGATTGTTATTACGAAAAAAAAAAAAAGAAAAATGAAGAATAGGGGTATTTTTTAATTGATATTATTAAATTGGTTTGAAATGATTGATATAATATTTGAATGATTTTAAAGAAAAAGATATTTTTACAATTTTCATAATTTCATGAGAACAAATTCTAGGTAAAAAAATTACTACAGGGTAGGAAATTATTTTTGAGTTGAAATAGAGTTGATTATTTTTTATTAGTGTATTATATGAATATTTATCAATATTATTCGATTAAATATTCTGAACAACTGGATTTCTTGTCGTTTTTTACACCGATGGTCATTCGATGAGGAATGAAAATTGAAATTGCTTGTAAATTCAGTAAAAATGTTATTTTTTTATTCGGAAATTGGTCCTGGTTTAATCGGACATTTTCAATAGATACTTATTCAAAATTAAACAAGTTTGCCGTATAGTTTCCAACAATGGCTGGATTATTTCGCGAATTTGGATGAAAATTACTCAGATAATATTCTCCATTACAAGTTACTAAATGACTCATTAAGTTAATACTAATTGCAAATAAAAATGACATCTTTGCTGAATTTATACGTATTATTATTTCTTTTTTCCCAACCCTCATTTCAAAATTATAAATGATTAGTTAAGACAGCTTCGCATTCATCACCCTGTAATATACCCTGAAATATTATACCAGCATCAGATGGAACAGTATATTTGTAAACACAGTATAATAATAAAATTTATTTTGTTATATTTACGTACGTAAAATAATATTTCAGTGTTTATAATTTTTAAAACAAAAATATTTTATTACACAAATGCACATTTTAATTTCAGTAAAAGTTCACTTATGCGAATGGTTGAAAATGAGATTATAAAGAAGGTTAACTATACAAAATAATTTTTTTTTCTTTTCGTTGTCGTGTGAAAAGTTGGACGTTACGAGAGACGCTCGTTATGAAGAGATAGTAATGTCAAGAGGGAGAAAAAAACGAGGAGTTTGGGTATGGGTTGACTGAAGAGACAAACTAGACGGTACCTGGGAGACTCGGAGTGAGCAATACAGTAAAAGAGGAATGAGGAATTCCAGGAGGAAATCCGTGCCGACGAAATTACTCGGTGGCGGCGGAAACGAGGTCTGGCCCAAGCAGTGAGTTTGGTAATCGCTAGAAATAGTCAACTCAACACTGCTCACTTGCACGTGGGTATTTCCTGGAGGGAAGTAACTCACTCACTCTCATGGACAATATTTCAATTTGACATTTGGGAAGAAAAGGAGAATAATAAATATACATATATTTCAAGCTAAGAGAGTCGATAACACGAGAATGAATGATGCTGCATGCAGATGCAAGTCATGGTACAAACGCAAAGTGCGTTATTATAACAAAGGGAAATAATTTCCCTCGCTATTTTTATCGACATTATGCCATGCGGTTGGATATTTTTAGATGAGGATCATTACTCAAAAACTCGTGAGAAATATGAAAACAAATTCAGGATGTTTTTAAAGAAAGAAAAAAAAAAGCTATTATTTTCATCTTGATAAATATATAAAGAATATTTCGGATGTTTTTATATTTAATAATTTTAAACTCTCGGATCGATTTTGAATATGCAAAAAGAAGTTATGTACGAAAGAATTTTTTATCAATTTTAATTAGAACACGAAGTTTCAAGCGCCGTTTTATAGTTATATTTAATAACATTGGATTTTTGAGCGTTTGTGGTTATTATCTTTTTACGTGTTCTCTGATTGTTTAAAATGTTTCAGATGCACAGAAATTGACTGTGTGATGTTAACACTGGTAGCAGGGAAATCCTCAAGTCTGTTGTGGTTTATTATGAATATCTGCACGTCCATAAATTAATTAGAGTGTTGAAAAAGTATTCACTTTTTTTATTGATGAAAAATGAAGGTATATGAGATTTTTTTTTATGTAAAATATTGTGAAGGTGTCCGCGTTTTTATAGCATCTTTATTAACTTTTTAAGGTGAATTTATGAAAATTTTGTTGAGGAATGTAAGGATACAACGAAATTAGATTGAATAAAGTAGAGCATAGGAAAAAATGTATATTAACGGCTATTCAAAACCATAAAAAAAATAAATATATCATCTACATAGATGATATCGCAGCTAAAATCGGCGTTATAAAATTGAATTAATTAATAAATTAGTGGATATGATGAAAAAAAATTTTTTTCACCAATTTGTTTAAGAATTTTATTTTATTAAAAAAAATTCATATAAACAAAAAATTATAAACTATTTCGGTTTTAGCTACAGAGATTTGAATATGTAAAAAAATGAGCCACATAACTTATCAACATTTCTTTTTTTCGATTCAACAAAAAAGAATACTCCTATAATTAATTATTTTCATTTATTCAACATCCATTTCAGTTAATAAGTTTTGATTTTCAATGATTATGTATATAAATTAAAAGCAAATGAAAAGAATTCAAATTTTCGTACTTTTTTTTGTTATTTTCAATTAGTTTCAAATATTAATATATTCGACAAAGAAAATTCAAATAGACCATATGAAATTTCTCGATGACACATTAGTGTATAACACAAAAATTACGAAAATTTGAAACAAATTCCAAAAATACAAATTGAACTTTTTTCTCCAAACTTTTTTCAGATATTCGAAATCTTTGTCCATAAAAATATAAATAGGCTTTTGTATTTTCATCCGAATTCGTTTGGCGGATGTCAGTTTTTGAAAGAAAAAAAAAATCCTGAACTCTTGTTCGCAAATATAATAAAAAAATTGAAGTGAAAATAAAATAATGAAGAAAAAGCGCATTCACTTTTCTCTTTGAAACACGACCATAAGACGACGAAAGAGAAAAATAAAACAAGATACCAAAGATGCACGATGGAAATCGATAGTTTGCCCCCTGTGTCTTTCATGAATTTCTTTTGCAATCGCTCGTTGAACTCTCCAAAGCCTTTATTTCTATGCCACCCCATCGACTGCCAACAACCCTCCTTCCTGCATCACTGCACACAGAGTCCGAGCCGAAAAAGGTAAGTCTCCTTCCGTTTTCCATCGTCGATACTCTCCAGACTCAATCTATAACGGTTCTTACTTTCTGAGCCCTGATGAGGCAAAAGTACTTCGCTTCGCCTCAGGGTTATCCATCAAACGAACACGATTCGACTTTGGCCTCTCTTGCCGCGTTTCGCTCATCGAAAACTTCCCGATAGGAAACTACTCTCTGCGATCGAGAAAAAAATAACGAAAAAATTCTAAAATAAAAAGTAAAAAGCAAATACATATAGATATATACTATAAGTACACGTCTTCATATTAAAGTTTATGTTCATCACATACGAATGAATATTCACAATTTTATTTCTGAATCTTTTTTTTTCCATCAAGTATTAAATGAAAATTTCAATCGTTGAATGAAACAAAGGGGTAAAAAACTGTATAAACATTTAATATTGAAAAATCATCATGAATTTATTTTAGAGTATACAATAAATGACAATTTTATTCAGTGAATGAACGAAAAATTCACCTTGCTGTGGAATTTGTAAAATTTTCCAATAAACTTCGCCAAACTCCCAGCGCTTCATTCCAATCTTTCCACGTGTCAATTGATTGATGAACGAAAATAAATAAATGAAAAAAAATTTATATATTATTCACAGTGAAAAATGTAGTTTTGTTTTTTTTTTTTTTATTTTCTTCGTTTTATTCGCACGTGAGAGGACAAGAAAAATGTAGGACACAGAGTTACGACGCGTTACCCATACTCATTTGTCCTCACCCTTGCCCATCGTGCTTGACGGCTCCCACGAGGTGGACACATTTGCGTCGCCCCTCAACCATGACGCATATCCTTTCGTCTCTTCCGAATTTATTCTTGTCGTACGAACTCTTTCCCATATGTATACACGTAATATTATTATACTATATAATGTGCGTGTGCATGATCTGCTGATTTATTTAAAGTCCTCCTACTTCCGATTCGCTTTTGTTTTGTCTGAACATTAAAAAATATTCTATAAAAATCCACTAAAAATTTTTATTCTTGTAATAAAATTACTAAAAATTATAATTCAATCGTCCATCATATTATTTATCAACGAATTTTGTTTAAATATCTCGGTCATGCTTGCGTCAATGTCAAAATATATTTGAATTTACACACAGTAAAAAAATAATGTAAATTACTGGATGTAAGTATGCAATAAGTATTATTTATTGTAAATTATAGTGGAGTGATATTTTGACAAATTTATTGTGCAGTATCATCTAAAGCCACAAGTTTATGTCACCCCGAAGAGATTCCACATAGTCACAATTAATTGCTATGGTAATGAAGAAACAAGATAGATGATATCATTATAAAATGATATAGGATTTAATTATGAATTATAAGATAAGTTATATGATTTAATTTATATAAGGAAATGATAATACACTTTGATAATAGGCAAATGACTGAATACCAAACAAGACACGACAACAAATAAATAACATTTATTTCTCTTAATATTAAGTTCGAATTTTGGTCAAATGTTCGTTTTTTTTCATGAAAGTTGAAAATATTCAATTTATCATTTTCTAATATTTGATGAAATATGTTTCAATATATTTTAAACAACAATTAGCATGACTTGAAATAATGAAACAGAAAAACAATAAACTGATAAACAAAATTATAATATGTGAACTAAAAATTGTTTTATTTTATTACTTTTTATGAATTATACTACAAGTGAATTTACAAATTCAATTGAATATACTTTTAAGTTCAGTTTTTAAACTCACTATAAAAATATCTTTTTTACAATGTCAATTTCTAATCCTGACGACGGAAAAATAGCAACATAAAGATAAAAGTCAAGTAGCAAAAAAAAAAAGGTGAAAAAATACCAATAAACACAAAAACAACGGTCGTAAAAAGTCACGAATCTGATTTTTATATAGTCCTAACAATTTTTACCATCGACAGAACAGCGAAATTTGGCTACGCTACAAGTAATAACTTTTACATAATAAATAAATCTACTTCGATCGAAATATCCTGTACATAAACAATTCTATAGAAACAATAATTTTTAATACATCATAACAATAAATTATGAATTATATTCGCAATTTCTTTCACACAAAAATTATCTACTCAGCAAAAAATTCGGGTGATAATTTTTTTAACAAAATTTCCAAACAAATATTATAATAATTAAACGCAATATTCATGTAATTCCATTCAACACATAATATTATCAATTTTGAGCAAAATAATTTCTTGTGTTGAAAATTCAATACGAAAATTCGTGTTAAAAATAATCAATAAATATTTCAAGTTTACTTTTAAACCAAACTTTTCACTATGCACAATTTCATATTATAAAATATTTAAAATCCCAAGTGTCTATAAATATATAATATATTCATTATTACTTATCATGTCGTTTCACTTTCATGTTCAATAACTCATATGAAATTACGTATCGTTGATAATTTCCAATAAGTGCCTGCGCCACCACCGTCGCGTTAACTAGAACATTTTGCCATGTAAGTCTACGTCCGTGTGTATGCTCTGTTACGTCACTTAAACGAACGGGAGATCCCAATGACCTCGTCGCGGTGCTACGACCTAAATGCCCCCCTCTCTCCCTTCTTCACTGTATATAGTGTACATCTATATAGCTGTAATGTTGCAATTGCCTGCTGGCGCCCTTCCACCCTCTTTTTCTCACCGAACTCGCTCAACACCGGATATTTGTTACTGTTTTATATATATGAAAAAAGAAAAAAATAACCAATTCCCATGTCCTTTCAACCGTCAATATTAAAAATAAACAAAGTATAATATTGATACTCAAAACTTTTCGGGATAAAAATTGAAAATGATAGTAGCTTTTGGATTATTGTCACATGGAAAATAGGAAAATATTTAGTAAAATGATTTTTGTAAAAGTCCACTTGGAATTTGAGTTGTAATTTTTTCAACACTAATTCAACCTGAAAATGAGGTTGAAACAACACAAAAATTTTTGTACTGTAAATACCCTAAACTTTTCAAGATAAAAATTGAAAAACAAATAACAGCTTTTGGATAATTATCACATGGAAAACAATAACAATACCAAACCGATTTCCCCAGCGTCCATTAGTGTATATACATCGGTCATATCACCTATCAAAATTCAATGCATATAGAGGGATAAACCCATTTCAAAATTATCATGTTCAATTTCTATTGATATTACGCCATTATCACGTTCAATGATTGTCATTACAATCGAGAATACATGCACACGCTATTTAAACTCATCTATATGGTATATAATAACTTTAAATATTATCATGATCCATTTTCATAAATAAATATTATGTATTCACAGCTCCCTCACATATACACTATCAGCTACGTTAACGTACGTATATTTTCAGTCAAATATATACGCTGCACCCACGTACGTATTTACGTATAAATGGTTTACTTGCTACGTGGTAGAGCATCGATTATTCCTAATTATAATAACAAATGCAAATCAGGAGTAACGACTTGAGAGCTCGTCGGGCAATAAAGTTTCTCTTGACGCTCGTTCTGGTTCTGGCGCATTCAAGCACCACCCAAAGGACCCTTTCTGTCTCTATTCCGCACTTTTCTGCAACTGTTCAGTCGCATGGAATGGAGAATCTATAGCCATTTGGTATTTCCAGCGATCCATTTATCAATTTAGTTTCTCTTTTTCGTTCTCTCAAAGAAGATTGAAATAAAAATGAAAAATAATTTTCTTTCAACTGGCCTTTTTTTAAATATACAAAATAAAAAATATTATGTAAAAGTCTATTAAAAATTCGTGTTGAAAGTTTTTTCACACTAAAGTTAGGCTAAATCAACACAATATTAATATGATTTGATTGATAAACTGAATGTTGAACAAAATTTCTTGGATTATTCATATGCTGATTTAACACAAAATTAACGTTGTTCGACATGAAATGATATTAATTTTAAGCACAATTATTTTTCCACTTTATCACAATTTCTCGTAGTAAAATTCAATACAAAGTTTGTGCTAGAAACAATTGACATAAGTTCCGAGTGGATTTTTACATAAAATTTTTCACTCTGTCTAGAGAATAATATTGATTTACGAATTGTCAACGTTTGTTATTTTTATTTAATTTTCATATTTTGATTCAATCATAAAATGAACTTTCAACTAAAGTACAAAAAGAAGTATCGAAATAAATAAATATTTGAGTTGAAGAAATGTATCAAAGACAAGATGGAAAGTGATGTTCGAAGAAAAAGAGATAAGGATGATAAAGATAAAAAAGTAAAACACAAAATGGACGACAGACAGAAGAGAAGTGCGGTGAGCTCAATTCGATTTACATACTCGAAACTCAAAGATATATATTCCAGTGTAACACCAGAAGGAGAAACGTGGCTCTTGTACTATTCCTGCATCTCTTGTTTTCTCCATCTAAGGAATATACATGCAATGCTACTTCAATACAGTATGGATAAATGTACATCAATACGAATTGCTCGCATACCAGCCTAAACTTACACCGTTACAGTATAACCAACAGATACACTAATACAGACTTTTCTTGCAAGGCTCTTTTTATATATGCATATTGCATTTACATAGATAAATGGATACATGCGCAAATGCACGTATTCAACCCTTCTATAGATGCCACTTTCATGGATACAGAATATTATCATATATCCATAAGAGTTTCTGCGCTTCAAGCTACATAAAAAAAGTCTATAGATACAAATATATGTGTATATACATTCGATTTTGTTGTAAACATGTGTACTGCAATGTATATAAAGACTGAAAAGGGTTCAATGCAATATCAATAGTTGATATTTTGAAATACCGTACAATTGAAATATAAATGAACCAGATTTTGCAAGCAAACTATTAGTAGGATTTATCAGTTCTAATAGATCAAATATACGATATCGGTGAGTATTATAAAGTAAAAAATATTATGTCACTTATTCTTCAGGGCTGATATTTAATTTTGGAAAACTTGCCGTATTATAGATGAAAATATTATATAATAATCGATACTCATTGAGATTTTGAAAAGTCGATAAAATTTCGCCAAGAGATAATGAATGAAAAAGTATTAATGCAAATATTATCAAAATGATCTTCATGAAAATTTGCATAATAATCAGCATTTCTTTATCCCAATTTAAACAAGTTTCTCATAGTTTCCAAAATTGACTTGATGATTGTGCAAATTTGAACACTTCTTCACTAAATATATGTGTTTTTCCATTTTTTTCTTCTCCTTTCATTCCTAAATTATAAATGATTAATTTATGCAACTTCCCATTGGTCAGAAATGATCAAGCCATTTTGGGAAACTGAAAAACTTGTTGAATTTCAGATAAAGAAATACAAGCTTGATTATTGTCCTAATTTCACTGAAGATGCTTCAAAAAATAACTATCCCTTGACGAAATTTCTTCAATTATTAAAAACCTGAATGAGTATATCTGCTAGAAATGTCCAAATGATTCGATACCAATTTCAAATAAAAATGACATCTCTACCAAATTCATATATCTACATTCATTTATTTATTTTTTTTTTGCCCTCACTTTAGAATCACAAATGATTATTTGAAACAATTCTTCATTCATCATCCTGCATATGTATATCTTATTTCAAACACATAAATTTCAGTTGTTCCATCTTGAATGCCATTAAATTTGCCATTCCCATATCAGCACTGAAGTCATATAATTATCGAGAATGCTATAATAAATCAGAGTTTGATAAGAACTGTAGTTATAAAGCCAGATAATCTGGAACCAAAAACTATTGAATTTACAAATAAATATGATGAATTTCCTGACTGAATCTAGTAATTATACACAGTAAACTGTTTTGTGTAAAAGTCCACTCAAAATTTGTATCAACTGTTCTCAACATAAATTTTGTACCAATTTTTTACCCAAGAATTTGCATTGAAGTAGAAAATAATTCTGCTCAAATCGGTAAATAAATAATTTATTACATACTTTGATTATTATTTCGATTGAATCGAATCGAATATTGCGTTAATTTAACCTTACTTTCATGTGAAAATCGTATTCACAAAATTTTAAAATACAAATTGTTTTACCGTGTATGTGAATTATTCCCTAAGACAGTTGCGCTGTTTCTATTATGATTGTTGATATATCAGTGACAGGTTTATGTCTTATCCATTATACACGACCCATTGAATGAAGCCTTATACATGTATATATGTATATACCTGATGGAATGAACATTAAAAGATCAATGTGCGGGAGGGAGATAGACGTACAAAATAAGAAGACGAGTGAAACGATTCATTGGAATAAATACCGATGAGGGAACTTTAGAAAGTCGGTGAGCGAACTTGGCCAAGGTTGACAAGTTGCATCGCTGTATTTTATAAATACTCTACATTATAGATAGATACATGATGCGTATAGATACACGTATACATATATATTGTGAATAATACATGAAAATTATCCGACAATTGCATCGATAAAAATTGATTGATATAGGTAGTTGAATAGTTCCATTAAGAACACGAAAATATTTCATGAGTTACAATTTCTTACAACATCGGATGGAATATTAATGTTTACTGAACTTTTGGATTTATTCTTTAAAATATAGTTCAAATGTAGACACAGTGGAAAAATTTTTGTAACAGTCCTCTCAGAATTTGTGTTGAATTTTTTGAACACAAATTCAACCTGAGAATGATATGATGAAACAACATATTATTCATGTGACTCGATTCATTGAATCAATTCGGACAATTTATTGACCCAAAATGTATTTAATCTGAGAGACAAAAATTTAGTGTGAGATTCAACATGAAATATTATTCATTTTACGCAAAATGATTTTTCTGCTTCAACACAAATTCTCGTGTTAAAAATTGATACAAAATCTTCGTTAAAAATAGTTGACACAAATTTTGAGTGGACTTTCACAAAAAATGTCTTACTGCATATATAATAGTAGATGTAAATATATATATACATCTATATCCACACACTAGAATAAACCCTTAATATTAATATTAATTTAGTTTGATAAATTTCTCGGAGGTTCGTCATGACTGTCATTCCTTATCTACCAACCACCTACAGAACGCCCCTGCATAAATGCATTCTAACCGTCTGTCGTGTTCAAATGCAGACGTTGTCCGACACTCGACGCTCAGCTGAGTACAATACGTTATAGAGATAGAAGATGGTGGTGCAAAGGGGGTACGAGTATTGGAGAATGTTGAATGAGAATATACCAAACCACCGCTGCCAGTCGACGCGGATATAGTATAGAAGGAAGAGAAGAATATAAATGAGACTCGGGGTTGGATGAAAAAAAAAAAAATAATAATAATAATAACAATAATAATAATAAAAAAGGAAATAGTCGAAAGCGTAGAAGAGCAAGGGAAAAAAATAAGTGAAGAATAGGAATGAGTGGTTGCAACCTGTAAGGAGAGAACGAAAATAATAGAAAGGAAAAAGGAAAAAAAAAATGTTGGCATTGTTTAATAAACATAATTTGCACTATCGTCCCAGCGCAACACCGTAAATTGCAGCCGGACCTCATGAGAGGATACGTGTGTATACTGTATATATGTATATTGGAAAAAATATAGAGGATGACGTGAAGGGGCTGGTGGTTGAAAGCGCCGAGCGTATATATAACTGAGCCAGAGTTCTTCGCATTTGAATATTTTTAATATGCAGCGCACGAGGTCGACTAACTAACCCCATATACTATACAGACTTCTTCCATCGTTGCTCACGAATCCTTACGGTTGTTCATCCCTTCCTACAATTGTACTTCTTATTGTATAGTTTTTATTCACGTTCGTAAGAACGATCTGCAGCGGTAATTAACCCCGTCATATTTTTTTTCATTCGTTCTCCATGTGTGTGTCTATAATCATGGAAGTTTTTTACTGACTTTTCGTAAAACTAACTTCACTACAGAACATTGCTTGCTCTCTCACGTCCGCTTACACAGTTTGAGGTATGAGAAATATATGAGAAAAATTGACGAAATAAATAAACAGATGAATAGACGTAAAAAAATGGTGGATGAAAATTTTCATTATACGAAAACTAGGCGATGAAAAATGTCGACACAGACATACTCGGATGACTTTATCACACGGATTTAAAAGAATTATACACCAAGGGTAGTTTTACAGTGGAAAAAAGAGGTGGTGAAAGAAGAAATGGTATAAAGAAAGAGGAATATATATGTATATTTTTTTTTTCGTCCAGCCGAGAGCACGAGGGAATTCATTAAGGTATGAATAATGCGTCTACGATGCCAAGGCCGCCTACAAGAGTAGAGAACGACGGGGGCTGCGCGACGTGCATGCCTTTGGGCATTGTGGAGGCATGGGTGGGCTAAAATTAAAGCGAATCCGCCCCCTCAAGGGGATACGACGCCAAGCGTTCAATTTTATATACTCGCGGTCGTCGTTTAAGCTATGAAGACGCAGAGAAAAGTCGACTGCAAGAATTCAAAGAAGCTTATATGATGTAATTTATTTTATTATTTTTCTCCCTTTACAATTCAATTTTCCATGGGAAGTTATCATATTTATATTTATGTATATTATAAATGAGACAACTTGACATCAAGATTATATTGACATTTTAAAACATTCAATCTTTTGAAGAATAATAAAGCTCTTGATTTCTTTGAGTTATATAAATATTTCCAATGTTTTACTGTTTAACATGTATTGTAGTAAAAATAGAATTTGATATTTAATAACACAGTATCCTTGATGTTTGATGAATAACAGGAAATCAAAAGTAATTTCATATAATTTTTATTAATTGATTGAAAAATTTATGTTACAATTGTAAATTTTATTTTTCATTCAATTACAATGTCTAATTATTTTAACTAAAATTGATGAATTAATCATCATTTTTACTCTCAATCAAATTTCTTCATCTATGACGAAAAAAATGCACAGTTATACATCCTATCACACGAAATAAAAAATAGATTTTTGAGTTTGTTACAATTTTTTTGAAAACAAATCATGATTAATGTTTTGTTGGTTTTTATTCAATCCTTCACTAACATACGGTGAAGGTAAAATTGATTGGTAAAATTTAACCAAAAGATAATGAACAAATAAGTATTAATGTAAGTATTATCGAAGTGATTTTCATCAAAATTTGCATAATAATCTGTATTTCTTCATCTTAAATTAAACAAGTTTCCCATAGTTTCCAAGAATGGCTAAATGATTGTGCAAATTTAGACACATCTTCACTAAATTTATGTGTTTTTTAATTTTTTTCTTCTGCCCTTATTCCAAAATTATAAATGATCAGTTTATGCAATTCCCATTTGTTTTCAATTTTTAATTCTTTCGTATTGTTTTAATATAACATTATGAATAATATCTTCGTTGATCTAAAATTTCAGTCCTGTAATAAGAACTTGGCTCTTTAAAAACTCTGGGTGGCTTTTCAAGGCCTATGTGTTATGAATGAACCGAATTTCATTATTTTTATAAATGGTCAGAATTCCTAAAAATACCGATAATTTTGAAAAATGTATTATTGACATTACGTGCATAAATGAATGAACAATTACTTATTATACAAATTTTTTTTCATTATTTATTTCCTTTTATATTATTTGTCCCTTTTTTAAAACTGATTCTTTCATGCCACTCTTTCCCTACAAGCTTGATTTTGCTGGAGATGATTTTAAGAATATTCACCACTAATAATCATCCCTTGATGAGATTTCCTCAGTTTTTAGAAATCATAATAAGTATCCACTATAAATGTTCAATTGATCCGGAACCAATTTCGAATAAAAATGACATCTCTATCAAATTCATATCTACATTTATTTTTTTTTCTTGCTCTCACTTCAAAATTATAAATGATTAGTTAAAACAACTTTCCATTCATCATCCTGTATATTTATATCTTATTTCAAATACATAATTCTCAGCTGTTTCATCTTTAATACCATTAAATTTGCTTTTCCCATATCAGCACTAAAGTCATGTATGTTCCAGATCTTTATTTACGAGACTTGGTATGAGATAACGTCACGACACACATATATCTTCCGGAAGGGTTTCCACCCACATTCTTCCATATACAAAGAGCAAGGGCTCATCTCAAAATACAACATTTAGTATGTCGTCAACGTATGTATAAACAAACTTAGTAGGGTGAGGCGAACTATATATCATGAAGTGAAGCACAAATATAGGCAAAATCTGGTGTGTGTATTTGGTTACGACGACAACGTTACGTTTTGCAAAAGGCTTTTGCGACATTCAATGGATATATATGCGCACCAGATGTCACTTGACTTTCTCAGATGGTGCTTGGTGAACAGGATGAAGGGCTCAAACACCCGCAGAAACATTCGCATTTACCCTTAAGATGATGAAATGCAATGCGGCAGATGGATACATATACTATTTTCATCTTTCCCATATTTTATTTTTGATCTCATATATGTATATACAAATTTACGCATGTCAGATGTGCCCTCACTACAGAAGAGCTTGTGATGAGTGAGATACGATAGGAAAAATAACAGAATTAAAAAAATCCAAACTATATAAATGAATATTGGTTGAGCAAGGAAACGATAAAAAAAATGTGAATAAGTAAACAAATAAATAGAATGGTGGGTGGTATCGATCACGTGCGAAGAAGGGCTGAAGCAGGGTAAATAGATTTAAAAAAGAGGTCCGTTTTTTTTTATTTTTATTTTTGTAGCGGTATATATAGGGTGTTCAAGGCTTTTTAGCGTGCAGTCGTTACAAACTCTAGAGAGGAAGGAAGTGCATTAGCACAACCAACCCTCTACCGCTCATCTACTTTAACCCTCCTCCAACTCTCTTACTTTCGTATACACTATACTACCACTACTACCACCACGAGATACTCTTCGTATCCTCTTTGCTACTCAAGTCACCCCCAATGTTTTTCCTATCCCAACGCGCGAGAAGTATTCGCGTAACTACTTTGTCACTCCTTCACGACTGAAGTGAGTTATTAGAAGAATGAAAAAAAAGTGATGCACACCAGATTAAACTTCTTGAAATGAAAAACAAATAAATGAATTATGTTATTTATCTTACAATTTAATATTTGTTTTCATTCATTTCGATTTATTTTTTGTTAATCATCGAGTGGAAGGTCGAAAATTTTGGGTAATTAGTGCAGGAATAAATCGCGATGGACAATTGATCGTCGTAAACGTAAAAAATTTATTATTCTCCTTGCCATTCTCATCGCCATCATCAACGATCTCGTTTTCTTTACCTCCAACTGCTTTGAATTACAATATTATACTTTCTAACCCAACATTTTCTCATTGTGTGCAGGAGAATTATTTTATTATCGCTCGCTTGGACGATTTGGGCAGCATGAAAAAGAATGGTGCACACAGAAGATAAAGAAACGCAAGAAAAATTCTGGAAAAAAAAAACGAAATGAAAAAGGAAATAAATAATAAAAAAAAATGGGGACCACCACGATCTTTACGGTTTCACTGGATTTATTTCCTTGAAACTCGTGAAAACCAACGAGTGAGAATGTGAATCCAAAAGAGAAGAACAAAGAGTGTCGTGAATTGAAGAAGAAAAAAGTTTAATTTACGAATCACGATGCGAAAAGAAAAAGCAGAATGATAAACTGCAATAGATAAATTTTTAAGTTCAAAAAAAAAAAAATTAAATATATATATGTATCATTAACTTAGATGTAATAGGCGTGTGGGAAAAAATTAGAAGTAGGTAATATTTAATAGAAGAAGCGAATAAAAAATTTAGAAAAAACATTCAATGAATGTATATTCGTTATTGGTTTTTTTCATCCTGGACTTGTTCAATACAGTCACGAATGAGGAAAAAGTAGGTGGTAGACGCAACAATTAACGATACCTTGTGAACAGATCAGGCAATCGACATTGCGTCACTTCATATTAGAGTTACCGTGCGACAGTAGACTAGACAACTTAACGAGTCGAGTTTATTCTTCCAATTTAAAACCACTACATTGCGTTATATAGTTCTATACCTTTTCTCTTTTCCTCGATAATTTTTTTTTATCCTTCGCAATTCTCCAATACAACAATGTTGAAGTTATTTACTGTTAAATCCAGAGTAAAAAAAAATGTATTTGCCAACTAACGCATACACAGCAGTGGAAACAAAAATAATTCCTTGCGCCAGGATTATCTGAATCGATATAATCGTGAGTCGCGCATCCGTGGTGCGGAATTAAACGATAATACGCTTGAACTAACAATCACTCTCATCGCACCTGGCCGTTGAATGTTACTTTTGAAATTAGTTAATACCACAAGCCAGAAAATTCAACCGACGATCGCAATATATCGATATGAAAATATTTATTGTGATACAAAAGTCTCAGATATTGAGTGACGAATGAGAAGTTGCTTAGTCTATAATTATTTTTAATTTGGAAATGAGAGCAAGAAGAAAGAATTAAGATACACATAAATTTAGTAAAAATACGTGATTTCCATTTGGATTCGGCTTAATCGAACATTTGTAACAGATATTTATTGATATTTC
This sequence comes from Microctonus brassicae, assembly GCA_918226075.1. Classification (NCBI taxonomy): domain Eukaryota; kingdom Metazoa; phylum Arthropoda; class Insecta; order Hymenoptera; family Braconidae; genus Microctonus; species Microctonus brassicae. Next base: position 3,247,015 of record OW445483.1, read on the forward strand.
AAAAAATCGACAAAATTTTCCCATTTAAATTTGTAGAATAATCAAGTCATTTTTGGAAACTATGAGAAACTTATTTAATTTTAGATGAAGAAATATAGGCTTTATTACTGTCTAAATTAATTTATGTATACTTTTTATATACTGGGTGACAAATGGGAAGTTGCTTGAACTTAACATTTATAATTCTGGAGTGAAGGAAGTTGAAAAAAAAAAAGAAAAAAATACATAAAAACTCAGCAAAGATGCCATTTTTATTTGAAATTAGTTTCAATTTGATCGGACATTTCTAAAAAACGACAAAAGTTAGCTAAGAAATAAATATGAATGGTAAATATTTTCGAAATGATCACTATTTGAATTTGCACGATAATTAAGTAATTACTAAAAATTGTGAAAAACTCATCTAATTTTTAATAAAGCTCAAATACAGCCTCAATTATTATCTAAATTTTGATAGAGATCACTTTGAAATTTTGCCTATTTTCCAAAATCTCAATGAATATTTGTTAGATATGTCCAATTAAACTGAAACCAATTCTAAATAAAAATCACATCTTCACTAAATTTATATACAAATATTTCAATTTATTTTCTTCTATCCTTATTTTAAAATTATAAATGATTAATTCAGACAACTCCCCATTTGTCACCCTGTTCATTTAACTCTTCCATATCATACAATCATACATCAAATAAAATGTAACACATAAATAATAAAATATTCAATAAAACAGAAAACAAAAATTCCGAATAAATTCAGTATTTCTAGACACAATTTTTTTACCGTCATTTGATATCAATCATAAATAATTTCTGATAAAAAAAAAGAGCATGAAATAAATGTATAATATATATATATATGTACATCCAAAGTGCATATTTTCAGACTACTGTCATGTGATTCTAATGCATACTTTGGAGACATTTTGATGTTACAGGGACTGTCCCCGAAATTCGTATGGATTCAATAGACAATTTTGGGGATATTTATTCATTTATTTATTCAACATATATTATAAATACATGTTTATATAGCGGTAATCCTGAAAAAATGCGCTGTGAATATATATAATATATATATATAACAGTCTGCGCGCACGTGCTGTGACCTATCGCGAGAATGAACGTCGTGTTTTCTATTTCAATGTGTGCACATGTGTGCGCTCAGGCTGGATGAGAGAACGAAAACGCTATACTCCCATAACTATATGCATATTCTACCGAGTATATAAAGTAAAGTTATACATACATATATACAGTATAGTGGTTTATATACGATGGGTAGAGAGGAGTAATAGAGTACGAGAGTACGAATGCAGTGTACAGAGTAAAGAGAAGAGGAGCGAGAGAAAATGATAGAAAAAAAAATTAAAAAATACGTACGAAGCACACGAGAGCGAATGAAACCAGGCCGCTCATACGGTCTCGCATATACAAGCCGGTCGGCCAACGATCAATATCAGTTTTCCAAGTTGCACCGTTTCGATTCCAGCCGCAAAGGCTCGTGTCCCAGACTATACTTCTCATTTCTACCCTATTCCTCTACTATTTCTCTGTTGTGCCTACAAAAATCCTTCTGTCGTCTCTTACTACGTGGCCAATCACACCGATTCCGACCATTGCCCACTAAACTCACACACAAAATCGACTTTTTTTCGTCACTTCTATTTACTTTCCACTTTGAAACCCGTCGCGTGTTTTTCACTGTGCTAACTTTGGTGCGAGTCCATTGAATTGCTTACCGTCCAACCACATGCGAAGTAAAAACAACGATTTTTTTTTGTCATTTCCAACCATTTTTTTATTATTCACTTGTTCTTTGCTGTTATCATTACAGACCCTAACTGTTTACGTATACATAAACTATGTAGACAACTGGCACAAACAGTAGTATATAAGTGTAAATATTTTTTTTTTTTCTTTCAATGCAGTTGAGAGTTTAACGATGCCGGAAGTGACGTAAAAATTTGTGATGATAGCGGAAATGTTGTGTCCTTGATGTGTTGCGAGCAAATACGAACGCAAATAAAGAGCATAAAAGAATAAAAAATATAACCGGAAAAATATAAATTACAGTGGAATTTTCATTTTAATTATTATATGCACCACGGGGCGAGAGCGCGTGCTTCATACTCAATTGTTTACTGCTGTTGATTTATTAACGATTATATAAAAGATGAACGGTAGTGTGGAACTTGCGCGCGCGCGTATGTGAGTTCATCATCTACAGTCTAGTGCAAAATATATTGATTTGAACCGGTTATGAGGAAGTAATGGCAATGATGGGAAATAGCGAATGAGATTTATTCCGAATTCATTCATGAAAATTATACCTTGACTTTTTTTTATTTAGTCTTTCATATCTTGTTATGCTTCATTCTTTCTTTCTTTCTTTCTTCTTTTTTTTGTTTTTTTCTTCTACTAATGTGTAAAAATATTTATGATGTATGTACATATAGATGATATGTGTGTTTCAATGTCCACATGTGAATGTAACACAACCGTCGTGGAGCTCAATAACTTTCTTACAGACGGCGCAGCTTTCCAATCTAGCTCATTAACATCAATGATGTGTTTCAATGTGGAATAAACATGGTCACTGGTTCTCAACCACTTTATTTCACTGCCTTAGTAAAGTTTATCAATGAACTAACATTGTTTTTTACTATAGCGACAACGAAATGAAAAAAAAAAAATAATAATTCAAAAATTCAGTTCATACATTGGCTCTTAATTCCCTATGAAATTCTTCACATTAATTAATATAATTATGGTTTCATTTTTTGCGCCAGGATTTCATTCATAATTTCATAGATTAAAAGTTGAAACACAAAAGAAATAGCTATGAATATCGTATTGAAAATTGCGAGCTGAAGAATGTGTAAAATACAGAATAGAAAGGAAGAAAAAATTGATTAATATAACCATTAAAATAAAAATCAAATTCATGCAAGGGCTTTGGATTTTCCATGAAATACTTTAAATTTATATTACTATGGCCACATTTTTCGCGCCAAATTTTCATATGTTACAAATTGAAACGCAAGAAATAACTGCAAGAAACATATTGGTAAATTAAAAAAAAAAAACAATACAAAATGCAAGAATAAACAATTAATTAATATAATTGTTGGATTTGTTTGTTTTTCATTCGTAATCAAATAGTGAGACATATTTTGTCAATATTTCAATGTCGAGTATCGCAGTATAAAATTATATTTACATGCAGAGAGAACATGTTGTGAAGGGAGAGAAATTTGTGCAGATGCGACGACGATTCAATGTATATATTCGCGTGAGAGTATAGTCGCGTCGCTTTAATGTATTTACAGAGCTGAAAACCCATTAACGCCAGCGTCTGGCGATGTTGGAAGGAATATAAACTCATGAGTGCAAGACATAGTGGTGGGTATACGGAGAAAGTCGAAGACGAAGAAGAAGAAGTTGATATAGTAGCAGTAGTAGTAGCTGTAATAGTAGTAGTGGCAGTAGTAGTAATAGTAGTTGTTGTAGTAGACATAGTAATAGTTGTGGTAGTGTAAGAAGAAATAGAAAAAAAAATGTTGAACGAGTCCACGACTTATCGATATTACTGCAGACTGTTAGAAAACGCACAGAACTGACCAGAGAGTTGGATATTACATATAAAGGGTAAAATAAACGAAGCCGTAGTCAAAAGAGTCAAAGCTCGTAGTTGCATGTGTATACGCAAAAGTTATGAAAGGAAAAATTGAATGAAAATAAATTAGACTACAGAAATTGAATGTTTTCATTTAACTTTCATTTAAAGAGGAAAAAAACTTATTTTTATTTATGATTAAGGAGGGAGACACATATATAAAAGTTCAAAAAAGTCTTTTTTTTTTCTCACAAAATGTTAGTATAACACCTCAAAAATATTGTCTGCTCTTGTCTAATCTTCAAACGCATTATTATTGAAACTATATTTTTCAAATTGGCGTCACTGATAACTCAAAAAGTTATTTATCAATCGCGCTGAAATTTTATACAAATCTTTTTGATGATATCACTTTCTAGATGAACCTACTTGTTTTGAAAAATTTATTGAAAAAATAATTTTTTCTAGACAAAAAAAGTTTCAAAATTTGGTTGAAAGTACAAATTTTTGTTATAAAATATTTGGAAGTATGAATTTTTTTTTTTTTAATTTTTTGTTTGGGTTCATCTAGAAACTACAACATTAACAAACACTCAGAATTCCAGTTTTTCCATTTCAAACAAATACAACAGGAGCTACAAGTCACGCCGATTAACAACTTTTGTTGTGACTTTCCCGAAAGACTGGACTGTATATCGGCTATTCTAAAATTGAAGAAAAAAAAGCAAAAATTGTTAATAATAGGTCAAGATGTGAAAAAAACGATGGGTCAAACTTCAAAAACATTGAACAAATTTTGCTTTTGAATGCATTTTTACAACTATTATGCAAATAAATTGTGGGGATAAAAATTGCTAAGAATAAAAAAATTATTTCTGAGTTGAAACAGATTTTACTTATTTGAAATTACTTTATGTCATAAGAAATTATGGATATCATTACAATGAATATTCCAATTATTAATTTATCGACGATTTCAATGGTTTTGATCGATTCAGGATAAAAAACTATGGATATAGTAATTATAAATAAAAAAAAAACTCTACGTCTGATGAAAAAATTTTTGAAAGCTTTTCAAGCATTGCGCTGTTAAAAAATGAGCGAGTGCCGGAGCTTTTATCGCACTGGTAAAATATTTCATTCGTAATATACCACTTGTTATTTATATTATTATATAAAGTATAAAAAAAATATTTTCGTAATAATAATAGACGAATTACATTTGCTGTCGACGCCAAAACGTGTACTGAATATAAATAGCAAATCGTGATGAGTGAGAGAAATAAATAAACTTAAATGAAGGAGAAAAAAAGTGAAAAAAAAAAAATAATTGGAGGGAGAAATGCAGGAAAAAATCAAGCATATGCAATGGTGAAGACGAAACTTCACAGGGCTTCAGATGTAAGACAAAATTTTTTTTTTGTCACAAAAGTTGACAGAGATATCGTACAGTAAATTTTTTTTTTTCTTTCATTTGTGCATCCTCAGTCGCGCGAGTCGTCTGACGAAGCAGAAATGAAATGCGCTCAAATAATGAAAGTGTGACAGAGGATTTGAGAAGAAGGTAAAGAAAAATATATATAAAGATGAGGAAAGCGAAAAAGATAAAGAGAGAAAAAAAGAGGAGAGAGGACGCAGGCGGATTAGCGACTTCAAGAGACGGTAAAACAAAAAAAAAATTAATGACATTTTCAGACCCGATGTATATTATATGTATGTGTATTATAGAGAATAAACGGAAAAAAAAATACCAACGTCAAACGTTGAGAAAAAAGTTATAATGAAGATTTTTAGTAGATTATATTCTATATAGAACCACGTGGCATATATATGTATATATATATGTACATAAACTAATGGACGAGATACGAGATATTACGGGCGCAAAATGATTGGCCAATAAAATTGTCGAGAAGCATCGCCGTGCTTGGGATAGTAACAAAGGCAGAAAAAGAAATAGTGTATATATACATCAATGGCGCGAGTACGCGGCGCTCGTTCATTCGAGGGAGGAGATGGGACGGCAGAGGAAGCAATGGAAAAGGTGGAAGAGGACCTTAACGAAGTGCAATTTAATCCACCCTGACGCTCGCAGCGCTGTCGTCCAAGCGCGAGTAGCGTTTTTTTTTTCTTGTCCTCCCGTATAGTATCAACTCGCATTATTTTTTCTATCTTATTATATCCAAGACGGTTATTAAAAAAAAAAAAAAAAAAAACTCCTACACGCAAAAACCGCAAAAATTAAATATAATGAATAAGTTTAAAACAATATGAAATTAATGTATATTAAGGGGAATAATAAACAAATTATTATCATTTGATATCAAATATTATTTACAAAATGAAATTTTTTTGTATATTGTTTACTCAAAATTTGCGTCAGCTGTTCATTACGCAGATTTTGTATCAATTTTCAACACGAGAATTTAAAGTTAAAGTTAAAGTTAAAAAATTTTAACACAAATTCTCGGTGGCTTTCACAAAAAATTTTTTAATGTGCGTAATATAATAATAAATTTTATGTACACAGTAAATAAATTTTTGTAAAAGTCCACTCAGAATTTATAGTGAAATTTTTTGAAGACTAATTCAACGTGAAAATGGTGTTGAAGACGCAGAAGGCGATGAATTCACTCAATTAAACATCAAAGTTTAGGTATTATTAATTTAATTTGATAAATTTATCAAATGCATCAAAAACTACATGCCGATGATTAAAGCAACGAGTTTATATCACAAAGGAATTATTGGGAATGTTTCGTAATCTATTTTGATGATGAATATATAGTTGAGACGATGAAATAATTGATTGATGATGTTGTTACGAGTTGTCGACCGTCCGTACGACGACCGAGAACCTCTACATCATGAAGGAATAGAATATACATGTATTTATGTGCACATATACATATACATATACAGTGCGATGTACTATATATAGTGGGGAGATGAGGGATGCGAACTAAACTTAGTTCATGGTCTAGTCGTAGTGATCTAAAAATACAACGTGCTTCCTATACCCACCACCACCTCCATCGTTGCCCTTGTATAAACAAACAATGAACGGACTCTCGGTTGGCCGTGGAGAGTGAGCCGTAAATCAAGAATATATGTGTACTAGTCGATTTCCAAGAAAACATAATATTTTTTTGGATTTCGAATGAAAAGTGAAGCAAAACAATTAATAAAACTTCAATGAATCAAAAATAAAAAAACCAAACAAAACAATATTATTTTATTAATCGTAGATTTTTCTATACTTGTACAGAGATAAATTTTGTATGAAAATTCACTCAAAATTTCGGCCAATTGTTTTTTCAACACAAATTTGGTAGCAAATTTCAACATAAGAATTTGTGATAAAACACAAAAATAATTTTGCATGAAAAGAATATTTTATATTAAATCCAACACTAGATGATTTGTGTTGAATCGAATTACATAAATAATATGTTGATTTTACACGACCTATGAATACAAATTGTGTAAAAAAAATTTCAACTGAATTTTCAAGCAATCTTTTCCACAAAATTTTTCACCGTGAATCAATTTTTCATTCATGAAAAAAATTGAATTAAACGGAAGTGATATTTTCTGGCGAGATAATCGATGAAAAATTGTGTAGGAAATTCACAATAAACAAACACATTCGTTAATTCTACAACTGTATTGGGATACACAGGGATCGGACGTTTTGTACACGAAGGAAGGGGCTAAAAAGTGCCGGGGATAATTCGTCCAGATAGTCACGCTCGAATTAGCCCGCCTCGCGAACATTGAATGAGTATAGAGAGAAAAAGAGGGGTTGGTACAAGCGGCATTGGCGAATGGTCGGCATGGATACGAACGATGGAGAGTGAGGCAAGAACGGAAGCGAATAATACAATAGAGAAGGAGTAAGTGAGATGGTAAATATGTGTATAGACTTTGAGTGTGGGTTGAGTGAAAACCAAAGAGAGAAAACAGAGAGACGAAGAGAGAGAGCCGATAAAACAAATTGAACGTTCGGACCGACATTGCTCTGGAGTTCGATCGTCGCTTGAGCAAATTCTGCGGTCGTTTTGAGCGTCATTATCCTCGCGTGCCTGCAGGTAAACTTGTCGATAGAGAAATTTCCGGTTAAAAAATAACAGAGCAAAAAGTTACAGTTGCTAAAGTGAAAATAAATAAAAACAATTGAGATAAATACACCAACGCTTTAACAACGATGAATTATCAAAAATACAAACTAAACTAAAATAAAAAAAATTGTGTACAATATTTATGATGAAAAAAAGTTCAAGGACGAATCGAAGTCGAATGTCGATGTATTTGAAAAAAAAAAACGAAAAATGTAGAGTGAAGGGACCAAAAAGAGGCTGAAAATTTCTACTCGGAAGCTTGAATAGGACGAATATAGGTCGAATATTGATGCATTTTAAAGAAAACAAAAGATTGTAAGGTGAAGAGGCCGAAAAGAGACTGAAAATTTCGATTTAAGCAGGTTGAACAGGACAAATTGAAGCCGAATCTTGATACATTTCAGAAAATAAGAAAATGTAAAATGAAGAGGCCAAAAAGTGGCTGAAAATTTCGATTTAGGTAGGTTGAACAGGGGAAAAAGAAGTCAAATCTTAATGCACTTTGAAGAAATAAGAAAATGTAGGGTGAAAAGGCCGGGAAGAGACTGAAAATTTCGTCTCGGAGAGTTGAATAGGGTAATTGTAAGTCGAATCTTGATGCATTTCGGCCCAAACGAAAGACTGTAGAGTAAAAAGGTTGGAAATCTCGACTCTGGTATATGATACATAGGTACATAAGTCATTTTTTTATTTATATCTCATTATATAATCAAGACGAAATACAAACTGGAATAAAATATCTGTCAAACAAAAGAACTGCACAAACATACATAGTAGAAAATTTTGAGTAAATCACTGTTACACGAAATTTTTGACTGTGAAGGTCTATTGAATTTAGAAAAAAACTGGATTAGTGCGAAGGCTAACAGAGAAACACTTGTTTCTACCATACAAGAACGTTGGATTATGCAAAGTAATGCAGAAGCACCACATGATGTGACACACATCGGAACGACATCCACAACTCGGATATTTATATGAAAATGAGAAGTAACAACAGCATTGGCGCATCTTTCGTGTTGCTCACATCGCATTTTCTATTGTACCACTACCGCCATTGTTTTATCATCGTATTGCGCACACCGTATGTTCAAGGGGAAACAACAACGATCCACAGTACGCGAGAGGCAGATAGATAAAAAGAGGAAGAAGAAAAGTAAAAGAGCAGTCGGCAGGTGGAAACCGCGTGCGCACACTATGTGTGCCAGGTTTACCTCGTGTTCTAAGACAAAAGCGTTACGTCAGTCCATTCATCGTATACACACATTTGCTTTTGTATCTTTTCCTCCAGCTCTTTTATCATTATTTATTATTATTCTCCTTTCTCTTTTCTGCATCATTACTGTACGTGTAACATTGCAAATTTATCACGTGTGATGGCCGTGACAAACCATTTGGCATATGTTTTTTTAACAAACAGTTGTATAGAGAATAAATAGAAAAAGAAAAATGTTCAATTCATGTCAAGTGAAAGTATGACTTTTAATTTTCACAAGAACTACACACAGCAATTCAAAAAAAAAAAAAATGTCAGCACACTTTGCTAATGTTAAAGTTCAACTATTAAATGCATATATATATATAAATGAAAAGAAAATATAAAAAGATACGTATGAACTGTGCATTTTTATATTCAGCGACATGTCATCGAAGCAAACGGCATTGAAATGACATCCGTGTATGCAATCTGAAAAAATTGCGCGCCATCATCCCACACATTCTGTCACATACAAAAAAACCTTTTCTATATAAAAATGTATACATATTTATCGAATTTTTCTTTCTCCACGTTGACATTACATCTACTCGCAGGTGGTGAATAACACGGAAACTGTAATTTCCATACAAAAAAGCTCACCATTAAATATATACGAGTGTAAATACGTATCAGAGTAAATATAAGCACCCCTAATAATTTACATATATATTTATAAGTATATACCATTAGAAAAAATAATATGTGCATTCAAATATGAAATTCCAATGAGCATCAAGAAAGAAATAAGACAGAGCTTATAAAATGATTCATAACACAGAATGAAAAATAAAAGTGAAAGAAAAATTTATGAACTATCGTCGACACTTGATTTTTTTTTTTTTTCAATTCTCCAACGTGCAAAAGCAAACGGACGTCCACACGATTTAAACTTGTCCACATATGAATATGTACTGCTGAATTTCTACACGGATCAATTCCCTCGCTAGACGTCTACTTTTATTTATTATTTACTATTCATTCAGCATTTATGTCTTTTTGATTTAGCTTTCCATGCTCTTATCTTTCAAGATACACTCGCGTATAGTCAGACCGGTTCAATGTTCACTACTAAACGTACACAAGGAAATATATACATACATCTATATTGAATATATGTATAATGTGTCCGCGTGCCCGTAAATACTTGACGTACGCACCCACGCAAACTTCTCTCACGTACGCGGAACGTAGTACGACCGCTTGTTAAGGTCTGTATATATGTATATATTGTCGTATGTATACATACAGATGTATATATATACGAATACATTAATAAACACAAACACACATGACTATAAACATCCGTGCACGTGCGTAAAAGACATAGGAATTCAAATAACTTATTTTGCCCCCGTCGGAATGTGAAGAAGGTTTTGATGAAAAAAAAGAGGAGGAAAAAATATTAAAAATCAAATAATAAATAAAATGAATATATTGAAATGGTATAATATTTAATAGTGTTGATAGGCTTCAATGATTTTGAAGATATGAGAGAGAATGTTGTGAAGTTATCGATAATGTTGCAAGTACTTCATAATGAGAATGTTCAACTTCTATAATTGCATTTAGTATATTCACTATCTATTACGAGTCAGTATCTAAAAAGATTTCTAATCAAACATTTGTTTATACATGTATTTATAGAGGGAGCTACTGATGGTTTAAGTAATATATATATTCCAGAGAAACTTACATATTGTAGCTGGGTATAGAGTTAATTTAGTAAGCAGTACTCGATCATATATACTAATATACTCGATCAGTTTTGAAATTGAATGCATTTTTACAATTTTCGTGCAAATTATATCTAATAATAAAAATTACTACAAAAAAAAATTATTCCAGAGTTGAAACAGACTTGATTATTTCAAATTGACTAAAATTTTCCTCTCGATCGAGTATACTAGTGCTATCAATCTTTCTTCTTAAAACATAAATATTATTACTCCATTAATTGACAATCATCACAATATCGATCGGCCGACTAATAAAAACCATGAACGATATACATAAACAAAAAAATCCTACGTTTCAAAATAATTTTTTCGAGACAAAAACAGTTGCAAAATTCGGTTGAAAGTTCAAATTTTTCTTATAAAATATTTGGAAGCGTGAATTTCCCCCTTTTTTTTTTTCATTTTTTCAAGTTTATTTAGGAATGACAACATTAGCAAATAATCAGAATTTTGGTTTATTCATTTCAAACAAATACAACAGGAGCTACAAGTGAGGCCAATTAACAACTCTCGTTGCGACCTTCCCGAAAGGCTGAACTGTATATCGGCTACATAAAAAATGGGAAAGAATAAAGTCAAAAATTGCTAATAATAGCTTCAGATGTGAGAAAGCGATATGCCAAACTTTAAAAAAACTGAAGAAATTATTTAATAAAGAAAAAAAAAAATAATCAAAATCAGTTAAAATTCACGGGTCTGTATGTATCTCTCCCATTAAAGCTAATATGCACAAAATAAAAAAAGATTGACAATAATTATCATATATCTCAACAATATTCATATCATTTATATCCCAATTTTATCCATCTCTCTCTTACCTGTTGCCAGTGGTCCTCCAGCGACGGCTGCGCCGAAAAGTATCCGGTATCGTGAATGTCCTGCAATTCCCTAAATATGTTCCCGCTCGGCAGGATATCCATGGTTGACTTCTTCTCCTAACTAATTAATTTACTTCAATTATATTACTTTATATATATATATACTCTTATTTTCATTCACGCTTTAAATTCCGTAAATTTCTTTTTTCTTCCTTTGGCGATAAACAAAAATTTTCCTCCGTATTTTCACCTCCACACACGTTATTTATATTATATTTTTATATTTAATATCTTATTATCTTTTATATAAATTCAGATTTCAATACATATATATATGTATATATATGTTTATTTATATATATTTATATAATAATTTGTATTCACAATTCAAGTTTTTAAACTTATAGTGTATACCACACTTATGAATGATGATGATAAAAAAAATTGGCAACACTGCGCACACGTGACTATCATCGGTGCCGGGTCCTCGAAAATACACTTACACACACACATACACGTCAACCAGCGGTGTATATAAACAGCAGTACTCAATATTTAAAAAGACACGAGTATTTAAAAATATAAAACCCACGAGAGGAAAAAATATCGGAAAAGCGAATGGCAAAAGACGAAAAAAAAAACTGAGAATTTATTTACTTGAGAAAAAAATTTTCTCACACTTTTTGATATACAATTTTTATTTTATAGATTCATTTATTATTTTATTAATTATTTTTTCTTTCAATTTGCACGTTATTAAATGCACCCACACACACGCACACAAAACACACAAACACAAACACAAGTAATACACTTTTATTGGAAATTATTGATCATTCAATCAGAGATGAAACGAGATGAAAATGCATCCACGACGCTGCTCTTAATGCGGTGCAACAAGGACACCTTGTACACGATACTATCCATTATATATATGTATTTATTGTATACATATATGAGATCAAGGTATATAATGAGGTGTCAGCGTCTCGTTGCGTCAAAATAAATAAAGCGAGCCGGTTATCTACCGACACATAAACACACACACACACATGTATGTATGTATGTATATTTATATATATATATGAATTACGTGTTTAGTTTTACTATTGATGATTTCTCCTTTACGCACCTTTTCTCTATTATTTTTTGAATATAATTCTTCGTTGCGTTTTTTATTATTTCATCTATTTCCAACTATTTACAATCGTTCAATTCATATATTACAATTTAAATATTTTTTAAAATGGCAAATATACACTTCAAACAATCGCCACAATTGGTAATTCTCTTCACAATTGAAATATAATAGAATGAAAAAAAAATTGGTCTTGAAATATATTTGTGTATCTTCCACTGTGTGCTCACTCCGATTGTTACTCATTCACATTAACAAAAATACTCGTAGATTAATAGAGTAATGCTTTATCTTTCAACGGATGAAGTCACACACTCGTTCACAAACTAACGAATAATTATTATCAAAAGAATTCAATGATGATTTATTCAATTTCTTTTTATTGATAGTAATGATGATAAATAAACCTGATGATAAGAGATAATGATTAGACACGAATGTATGTTGTAAAACCGCAAAATAATAGCGGACAATTTGTGATAAATTTATTTTCTCCCACAGAATCAAAATATACGAACTCTCCCGCCCGAGCGCCGAAGAGTAACTGACGTTCAGTGCGGCTATACGGCGCGCGGGGAATTACGAGTTTACCCGAGTATTACCGAATCCATCCACGTTCGGTTTTGTGCCGGCGTCGGCGGCCCGCCGATATCGCCGCCGGCCGCCACACCATTTACCAGTGGCAGCACAAGTATACACATAAACACGCATGAACATGCACATGCGCGCGCACACAATGTATCGCTTTGACGACGTGCATCGATGATTTAACTCACGGCAAAGCAACATATAAGCGTTCATTATTTTTGTGGAAAGTTACCGTTAATATAATACACCTTAAATATACATTAACTTATCTACTGCTCTGTCATAAAATTCATAACTAAACCTTAATGATACTTTTACAAAATATATCGCAGTTTCATCTATTACCACAATTATATTCCTTTCTATATTTGTATTGAATATAAAAAAAAGTCTATGTTCCTATATGTATTATTATTATTATTAAATATTTTTGCATGAGCGAGGTCGATGCGAGGAATTTGCGAATGAATAATCGACGGATATATCTATGTATATATCTATGTACCATTGAAGCTAACATCTCGCCTCTCACTAATCATTTTTCCTCGGTGGTTTTCTCAACGGAACACCTATCTATTATAATATACACCACAAAAGTTATCTCTCTATACGTCAATGTGTATAATAGTTGCACTTTGATGGAGACGCAAGTCAAGCGAGAAATACATATACCACAGTAAATGTTATATAGAAATATATAGATAGTTGAAAAATTTTTCTAAAAAAAAAACATTCAAAATTTGTGTCAACCGTTCTGAACGCAGATTTTGCATCAATTTTCAGTGTAAGGATTCGTGTTGAAGCAGGAAAATAATTTTGCGTAAAATGAATAATATTTCATGTCTTTCAGGTTATATACATTTTGAGAAACTTATTTTTCAATTTTTCGTGCGTGTTTAATTCGCTATCGGAGTTGAGTCGAACAGAGTGAATGCAAGTCGAATATTGATGCATGTTGAAGAAATAACAAAATGTAAGGTGAAAATTTCAGCTCAGGAGGTTGAACAGGGTAAATGTAAGTGTAATATTGATGCATTTCATCGCAAGCAAAAGATTGTAGGGTGAAGAGGCTGATAATTTTGACTCGAGAAGTCTGATCATGAATAATATCTTGTTTTAACATCATTTCCAAGCTGAATTCGTGTTAAAAAAATTTCAGCATAAATTCTGAGTGAACTTTTGAAAAAAAATTATTCACTTTGCGCATATATTCAATGCAATAGACGCCTTCGAGCAAAATGATTCATTGGATTCTGCGAGTTTGTTAAAGAATCCAGTTGTTTTTATATCGCATTGAGCATATAGATACATCATTACAAATAGTGCGCGGATAGAACATGAAGAATACCAGATTAGATACGTAAGCGACATTTATGGCAAATGAAATTAGAAAAGCAGAGTGAGTGGAAATGTGAACGACTCAAATGGTAAAGGTATATGATATCAAGTCTGTATATGGGAGAACTTGCGAATGAGAGAACGAGACATTGAGATAGACAAAGAGAGAGAGAGAGAGAACGAGTGTTGCTTATCGAGCTCTTGTTTCCGTCGGAACTATCGTGGAGTCTACTCGACCGCTAAAGTGACGTCGTCGCTCGATTGAACGACGTTATGCGCCCCACTTCCGGCCACTGCTACCAAGCAATTCACATGTTCGAATACATATATATATATTCATTTATTTATATGCATATATGTATACAAATTGTGTACGCGTGAGACGTGATAACGATAATCTTTCGCTCTCTCTCTCTGTTGTCCCGATTTAAAATTCAATGGAATGTGATATGTTTGCATGGTGTGATTTGTTTTTTGTTTTTTTTTTTTTTTTCATCATACTCATTAATGCATGCATCAAAGAAATTTCTCACGTCTCAATTATTCATTAGTTTTTGTTTCTTTATTTCCATCCAAATATTTACGTACTTATGTTGTATAAATTTAATTTTTGTATATTGATAAATTGATGTGATGATAGTGGAAAAATATTATTTCTGTTTATTATCTTTCTGTTGAGAACAAGTGAGAACGATTGTTTATTCGTTCTTTTTTTTTTCGCGAACTTCATGTATTTGGATTCAAGTTCAATATGAATGATGTCGTAAGTGGATTCAAATGTTGGAACAATTATGAAATATTCTTCTATTTTATCAGTTTGGATGTTCTGAAAACAGTTGAGGGATATGAGAATTGTGGAGAGCCATTTTAAGCATGTTTTAGAGCTGTTTAGAATATTTATGGCGTAACTGATGTGCTTCAGACATGGTTCGACGCTGCTTCAGAATGTTCATAGTATTTTTTCCAAGCTCGAAATTACTTCTATTTATATTTCTCTGTATTGAGTAAAAATGTGAGTAAATACAATCGTATAATTCTTGTTTGCAGTGATTGGGAAATTTGATATTGTTACATATGAAGGTTTTTTTCATCTTTAAATGAGTTGTAAACAAATAAGTGAAGTAATAGTATTCAAAAACGAAACTTTCTCGGTCAATTTCGACACAGTTTTATATAATCATTGGAAAACTCCCATAAAATGGTGTTCAACACTAATATAATTGTAATCCAACTTCATATCCAATGCCTCAGGTATCTTGAATCTCGTCATGAATCATCAAGTAATAATAAATTTGAAATCTTTACATATATAATTTTAAATATTTGTATGTACAGCAATCAATTACCAAAACATTCCCAAGTACTTCAATAGTAATAAAGCTCATAAGTATAATCAAAATATTACAATATTCAAAAAAAAAATAAAGTGTAACATATTATATAGGAATTTCATGCCTGAGGGTAATGTAAAAAACATGTTTTGAGGAGTAGGCAATTCATCATATCTATATGTTCAAACAAGTTATATGAAAAACATTTCCAGACTTTCGTGAATGAACAAAAAACTCTGACAATTTTGGAACTCGTAAAAAACACCACAAAAAATGATACATGACATTTAACTCAAATATTTGAATACTCAGTACATTGCTGTGTGTTTCAATATGCAAAATGGTATTTGCCCTCAATTGTTCCATCAATGTTATTTATTTATTTTTTTTCCATTCTATCATGGATCATACATATTCATATCATTTTCCGGAATAACGATGGGTGCAGTTATTTGAAAAATTATTTGCATCGCTATGTAATATTTTGTATTTCTCCATCTAAATTAAAATAAAATAAGTAACAGACTCCGAATATATGTATAACTTTGAATGTTCAATAATGAAAAAGATAACAATAAATGTAGACTATTGTGATTATTATTTATATGAAGCAAGAGGTATCCGAATTACATGTTTTAATAATTCATCAGTGGTGTTATTAAATGCATTTTGAAAATTTTCATGCAGGAGAACAGAGTTGATTTCAAATTAGTGTATTTCAAAAAATATTATGAATATAATTATATATTAAAGATTCTAAACAACTCGTTTTTGTCTTCCATTTCTACTATTCAGCACTTATATTCACGAAAATATTTCACATGATATTGCAAAACATTAATATTGAACATTAATTAATTGACAAATATCACAATTTTATTTGATTCAGTATTAAAAATTGTAAATGAATAATTGAGAATAAAAAAAAATTTAATTTTGATGAATTAATCAATTTTTAAAAGGATCTCCAGCCTTGCACTGATGAAAAGTGAGCGAGTATATACCGGGGTTTTTATTTTAGATATATTTTTATTTCTTCTCATGAAACATAAATTAAATTTGTTGAAAGATAATTATACTCAAGCGACATTGTTGATACTTGAACGAGTATGAAGCAGTTGTGTGCAGGTCGCTCGAATTACATCATTGTGTCCAAGGCTGTCCAAAGAGTATCAACATACGATAGGAAGTAAGGGGACGCTCACTGTCACTGGTAATAAGTTTGTTTTTGTTTTGACATGGTGTTCGCATGCGGTCATAAAATAATAAAAAAAAAAAGGATGTATTATAAGGAGAGAATTCATGAGATATATATTTATAAAAAGATATCCTGACCTCGGTGAATCTCTCCTGGGATTTTAACAATTCTCCTTTATTTTTTGCTTCATTCTCTCGTTCTCCCAATCTACTTTCTTCTCTTTCTTATTCCCGTCACTGTTCTACGTGGCGTTTCATGTTCATTCGAACCCTTCTGCCATCGAGTTAGGAAGCCTGGCGCCATAAACATGTGCCTGTTCTCTCTTTAATTCCTTTTTGTTTTTTTTTTCTTGCCCTCTATTCGTCCTCTCGTGTTCTCGTGCATTTGGAACTGCGCCCAGCTTTCTCGAAAACTGTACGCGTCCTTCCTATACATACATATTATTTTTGGTTCCTTCTTTTTGTTCTGTCTTTCTCACTCACTCGTTAGTTTCGACAATGGAATCTACGCTCAATTCACGTAACAGTGGACATGACTATGGGAAACCGAGCCAAATATTCTACCATGAATTGAAATATTAAAATTCGCTTTTTGGATAAATTGAAACAAAGTACTTAAGTATATTGAAATGGATCTGAAAATTGAAAATTTATTATGGATAAAATGCGCAAATTTATGTGTACATACAAATACACAGTATAAAACTTCTTGTTAAAGTCCAGTCAAAATTTGTGTCAATTGTTCTTAATGCGGATTTTGTATCAATTTTCAACACGAGAATTTGTGTTGAAGCAGAAAAAGAATTTTATGTTAAACAAATAATTTTTTGAGAATGTTTCAACATGCCATCGGAGTTGAATCAAATCATATGAATTATGTGCGGTTTCAACATCATTTTCAAGTTGAATTTGTATTACAAAAATTTTAATAAAAATTCTGTGGACTTTTACAAAAATTTCTTTGCTGTGTATTATTTATATTGTTAGCTAATATTATAAATCCGACGTAAAATATCTAGGAAAATAAAAAAATAAAAAAGAAACAGAATGATAAATATATAAGTAACTATTAAAAACCTTTCGAGTGAAAGTTCACTAAAAATTCGTATTGAAATTTTTTCACGAAAGTTAAAAATCAACACAATATTTATGGGAATCAACAAAAAATTAATGCAATTTGTCAAACAAAAATTCTTCGTGGCAGATTTTTCAAAAAATATTATTAATTTTAAGCAGAATTGTTTTTCCGCTTTAACACAAATTTTTATTCTGATGATATTCAATACGAAATTTTCATTAAATACAAGTAACTTTTCACACAAATTTTTTTTATTGTCTATAACATGAATTCAACAAGGTCATAAATCGTCCCTGGAATTTTATCTGTACTATAATCATCGAAAAAAGTTTTTCCGATGCTTCTACGATTTCCTGATAAGCACATATCCATACAAAAATTTCAAACATTAACATTTTTTTGTCCAGCGTTCAACTAATAATCGAGGTGTATAATTGCATGGAAATTGTTTTCAAATGATTACCAAATATTCAAATTATTTCTTAATATTTTTTTATTGTTATTGTTATCCTCTGGCAAGTCTAAACTTATCCATGAAATTATGTGTTCACTCCGGCGTCTCGTCATCAATGTCATCATCATTATCATTATCAGGGCCAACTTATCATATCATTATTGTTATATTCACTTAGAAAAATATATCCACATAAGTTTCAATGTTGAATGAATTGCAAGATCGCGTGCGGGTATATGTTAGCCGCCATCTTTTCAAAAACTTTCTCTCTCATACATATATATATTTCTTACACGAGTGTTGAAACGGAAATATAAGGTAAAAGCACTAGTACTCGCTCATTTTTCATCAACGCAAGGCTTGAAAGGCTTCTGAAAGTTAGTTAATTTATCAAACATAAAATTTTTTTCTATTTATTATTTTAATTCATGGTTTTTAATACTGAATCGGAAAAAATCGTGATAATTGTCAACTAATCAATAATTAATGTTGAAATTCGAGGAAAGACACCAAGACTAATACTCGATCAGAAGAAAAACTCTCGTTAATATAAGAGTTGAAATGAAAATGGCTGACATAGCGGACTATTTAGAATATTCTCTCTGATAATATTCGTAACTTTCCATAAAATACATTAATTTGAATTAATGAATTATGTTTTATTTTTATATAATTCATCAAGTATTAGAACATGATCCAGTACTAAAGCTCTTGTTTCATACGAGGGCTGTTTCTTATAATTATTTTTCAGGCTTTTGCAAGGGAAATCGAATAAAATCGTCATAATTATTAATTATAGTTAGTAATTAATTTCGATGTTTTGAGAAGAAAAAACGATAGCACAAGTACTCGATCACTAATATAATTCTATGAAGCGTTAAAGTAAAAATGAACTACAAAGCAGATTGTTTATAACACTTATATTCAATTTGATAATATTCATAGTTATTCATAAAATACACTTATTCAAAATAATCAATTGTGTTTCAACTTAGGAATAATTTTTACATTTGTAGTAATTTTTATATTACCAGAATTATTTTTGCATGAAAATTGTAAAAATGAAACCAATAACGAAACTGATCGAGTATTTGAACTTGATCAAGTACCAAGGCTCTTGTTTCATGCCGGGGTTTTTTGTTTATAATTATTATTCAAGGTTCCCAATATGGAATCGACTAAAGTCGTGATAATTGTCAATTAATAAATAATTAATATTAATATTTAGAAAAAAAAAGATTAATAACACTAGTACTCAATCACAAACCTATAGTGGATTATTTAAAATATTCAATCTAATCCCGAGTCGAAATTTTTATGCTACTCTAAACCTCATTATTGGCATTTAGTGAGGTTCAGGAGCAAGAAAGGTTGTTTAGGAATATTTTAATGAAAAATACAATCCCTTCGCAACATCTCAAAGTAGTCACATATTGCCAAATTTTCCATTCTAAGGCGCGAAGGAGAAACTTGCGTCTAAGTTTATTATGAAATAAAACATTACAATGTTGTGTTGGATGTAAAAAGTATTGAACTAGGTTCAACCCTAGATTTTTAGAGGTTCCCTAGATTCAAAGTAGAATTGATAGGCCAGCGAGTGACATTGGATGTTGAATCGACTACTAGAAGACTTAGAGAAGCACAAAAATTTTGACTCGAGATAATATTCATAATTTCAAATAAAATACATCAATTTAATATAATCAAATCTATTTTAACTTAGAATTAATTTCTTCATTTTTAGTAATTTTCATTACCAGAATTTTTTCTCATAAAAATTCTAAAAATTTATTCAATTTCAGAACTGATCAAGTACTAGGGCATGAACAAGCACGAGAGCTCTCACCTCAAGTCAAACACAAATGAGAATTTCACGAGGAAAAACATGGCTATTTGGATTGACGTAATTCGGGTCGTATAATACACCAATGGTAAAACCGGGAACTTATTGTGCTTGTCGGGTATACAGAGACACATTAGTTGTGCTCGCGCGTGCGAACCTTTCGTGTCAACTATTATTCTATTCTACGAATGACCCTCGCTGCTCACCGTCTAGACTCGTTGTTGTAAGCGCGTTTATATAGTAGTATGCCATACGATAGTCCACACTCTATGCTCTACACGACAACACACAACTGCTGCTGTTGTTGTATTGTATGTTGCATCCTTGAAACCACAGGAATTTGTGGGACGAGGTCGACGGAGGAATCGCATTTATTTCTATTAACGCTTAGCCACATACATGTAAAAACGAGTTGACTATTATAATAGATACCTATATGTATACTATATACATACAGTCCTGTTTATATATATACATGTATCTTGCGGATAATATTGTATATAGAGGAACAAAAGAAAAAAAAATAATAATTGCGTTTGTTATGGAGAGAAACTGAAAAGTTACGAGATTATGTAAGGGAAGATCGTTGATACATAATTTTGTTTTATAGTCACAAATTTTTTTATGTCTACTAAAAAAATTTTTACTGAACAAAATAACGCAGTTTCCTATTTTTATTTATTTATTTATTCACTTTTTGCATTTATTCTCAAAGGAATTTTGAATATTTAGGGAATATAATACATGACTGAGGAGGTTTTACAGTTTATTTTTTATTTTTGGCGTGCAAACGACAGAAAAAAAGAAAATTAAAACGGAAGGATAAACACGCGTGTCTCTGGAACACAGTGAAGGGGTGGATGGAGAATATAGGAGGGTAGAACAGAGAGGAAATGGGGCGCGGGAGTGTGGGAAAAAATTAGCTGAAATAAAGTAATTCCGAGAAAATTCCGTGGAATTTCGTGAGCCACCAAAAAAAGACCTCGAGATAGTTTGGGGAGAGTTTCATATAATGAGGGTGGAAACGTGCAAGCAATATCCTTGAGTTTAAGCACGTATATAGAAGCAAACGTGTGTGTATGTGTGCACTGGAAGAAAAAAAAATGTGAAAGGAATGAGCAAAGCGAATTCTATCAGATTATGTATATGGATATATACTCGTATACATTTATGGGGATCGCGCGCGAGGACGATCTTAACGCTCCTGTGGTCCGGCAAGCGCGATTATTATTAACGGCCCGAGGATGTTGGGTGTAAAACGCCTTAATCCCGTATAATCCTATCGCGCCGGTCCAGATGGCAGTGCTAAGCCGCAGTCAGCCGTGCGCCAGCGCGCGGCATTTGCAAAATAAATCCAGCTGCCTTGGCATCATCGTCGTCTCTGTCGCATGATTGCGCGCTCATCTTGATTATATTATTTACGTACCATCAAGTAACGATGTACGAATATGTATACACAGTAAAAAATTTTTTGTAAAAGTCTACTTAAAATTTATGTCAACTGTTCTTTACGCAGATTTTGTATCCATTTTCAAAACGAAAATTTGTGTTGAAGTAGAAGAATAATTTTGTGCAAAATGAACAATATTTCATGTCAAATCTCACACTATATTTTTGGCTCTCAGACTATGTACATTTTAAGTCAACCTATTTTTTAATTATTCCCGAACATTTAACACATCCTTGGAGTTGAATCGAATCACATGAATAATGTGTTGTTTCAACATAATTTTCACATTGAATTTGTGTTATAAAAATTTCAACACAAATTCAGAATGATATTTTTCCAAAATCTTCTTATTATACATATACACATATATGTATAATTGTGCACGTTTACGCAAAGTTTTTCATGCGTGAAAAGAGCTGGTGAAATTTTTTTTATCCACAAAATAAAAAAAATTTCCTTTCACTGATGACCCACAATTTCTTTTTGTTTTTATAAGTTGTTATTTATATGCACATCAGATCGAGTATCATCGTTGTTCATATTCATTCATTTCAACAGAAATTGTGGAGAAAAAATAAATTGACGTTGAATAAGGGCAGTGTATATAGACCCTCATGTCTACGAATTGGTTAGACCTTTTTGACAAAGCCGATGATTTAAGAAATCTTTCTTTATGTCTTTGTCTGTCTTTCTCTTTCCCATTGTTGAATTAATGCCGGACGGCACAACGGATGAATATTCTCACGGAGAAATAGAAGGAAAACTTGCTCGTAAAACGAAACGACATTCGAGATATGTATACATCTATGATCCATATATTTCGTTCTCTCTGTCATCATCATTGACGGACGAAAACTAAAGATACGGGTTATCTATCACACATTTTATACTCTCTTCATCATATATTTTATTTCATAGTTCAATCATCATCCACTTATGACTATACTTGTACATATATTTATTTCCTTTGTTCAATTTAAAGTAGAACAAATGCAAAAGTTTAAAAAAAATAATCAAATCAAACACGTTTTAACGTGTATATGCACGTTAAAAAAGATAAAAATCGTCACTATCTTCGTATAAAATTGCTTCTTTATTTTCTCCCATCAACCTTGCGAGTCACGCAATCTCAAAACTTGCTATCTCACTCACTCTTTGCTTTCTCTCCTTAATGCGAGTGGCACGTGCGATTTGCCTGCGTCGTCTCATTTGCCTATCCACTAAGATCGTCGAAGTTGTCCCTTGGCGCGGCCGGAAAAAAGTGTCCGTAGACGACAAAAAAAATAAAAAAAAGTACGAATGCAAGAGTCTTTAAACTTCCCTGTGAGTGCGCGCGCGCATGAAGCTTTGTTGTTGGGAGTGTCGCGAGGGAGCATCAATTAGAAAGGGCCTGGAGGGCGCACGTATATAATTCCCCCTTTCTCTTTTACCCAAAGATAAGTGCGTACATGTTGAGTTAAGCGAGGGTAGTTTAAAAAAAAATGAGAGGGTCGAATCTGGCGCAAAAGGTCGGAGGGTTCAACTTATTCTTTCGCTTTCTCCCCCTTTCATTTTTCCTCACCTGCAGAGCGATTTTACCACTGAACTGCATTTATTTTTCGAATAATTTCTTTTCTTTGATACAGAATGATGAAAAGAAATTAAATGAAATCAAGTTTATGCGGTGTTTGTGAAAAGTCGAGGAAAATCTGTCATTTTAATGAAATAGTTAATAGTATTTCGTGAAAATAGTAAAGTTCACTTGAGAATTAATTCTTTGAATACTAAAGGCGTATATATAGACGCCGTCACTAGTCCACTAATATGGACGAAATGTGTAAATATACGCCCTCTGCATTTTTATTATATAATTATGTAAAAATTATCAAAATATATACTGTTCAAGTTGTCAAATCCTGTGTTATATTGCATATTTTGAATTTTTTCATTTATATTTAATTACCGATTATATTATCAAACAAATGATCAAATTATTTCAAGTAAATTGAAATAACTTAAAAAGTTACGTATCATGAAGAAAAAAAAATAAATATCTTTAGTATATTTGCCATTATTAATTTTGAAACCCTAAAAATGGTATCGAATTTCTGGATACTGTTTTACTCACTAGTCAGTAGGCAATCAGTCGCAGCGACTGATATGCGAAAAACGCGCCGTCTTCAAAGGGTTAAGAAAGGTAAATTTACAACGATTTTACGATACACATTGGACGTAAAATTTTATATCGAAAGTTCACTCAAAATTTATGTGTTGACTGTTTTTAACACAGATTTTGTTGCGAATTATAACATAATAGTTTGGGTTAAAGAGGAAACATTATTCTGCTTGATATTAATAATATTTCAGTTCAAATCTATGATAAAATTTCAGTTTTGTGTCAAATCGATGAATGAATAATTTAACAAATCCTTCAATTCCTCTATAGTGTTTAACTGCATGATATTTGTCTAAAAATTGCGTAAAACAAATTTCAACACAAATTTTTAGTGGACCTTCACACAAATAATTTTCAACTGTGTACAGGAAAATGTGAATTATAGCATTAAAAATAAATTATGAAAAACATATTTTGTAATCATTTTCAATTATTTATAAAACATTGATTCAAGTTCTTATAATTCTTTTTTTCTCATTAAAAGTCAGAACTTTTAAATGTATGTTTGAAAGGTTTTGCACTCAGGTAGATGAGCTGATTGGTGTCAAGTTGACTACAGAATGTAACACAACACCTGCATTACTAAGTATATATGTATATATATATGAAGATTTGATGTCTGGGTATTAACCTAAAATCCCCATGCATTCCAATATGAATCGGATTACTCCCAGGGGTGGTTTTTTATACGTTTTTCATATTCTATCATTTCAGGTACTAATCTTTATTACTATCAGAAGAATTATTCCAATTTTTATACCAAAAAAAAAAAAATAAAAAGACCTCTATAGTGATGACAATATACATTTTCCATCACCATTATTCTGATGGAATGTAAAAATCCTAATGAATTGTTTCGTATAATGCGCACTGAAAAAAAATAAATACACACTAAAAAATTAGGGGTGAAAGTCTACTCAGATATTGTGTAAAGATCTTTTTCACAAAAATCCAACCTGAAAATGATGTTAAAAAAATAGATTATATTCATGTGACTCAATTTAACTTTGCTTATATTTTGAGCACTTTCAAAGGATTGAAAGATATGTTGACTCAAAAATGTATACAGTTTGAAAAATGAAAATTTAGGGTGAAAATTATTTTTCTGCTTCAACTCGAATTCTTGTGTTGAAAGTTGATACAAAATTAGCGTAAAGAACAGTTAACACAAATTTTGAGCAGATCACTTTTATATAAAAATGTTTTCACTGTGTATTAAATAAATATTACGTATTCACATAGTGAATATATGTTTTCAAAAATCAAAAATGGGGACGCTTAATTGAAATGAATCAAATCAACACAATATTTATGTAATTCGTTTCGACATGAATAATATGCTGAACATTCAGAAAAAATTAAAAACTTTGTATAAATACTCATTTTCCAATTTATCACAAAACTGAACGTGAAATATTCTAAAATACTCATTAATTTGAAGCAGAATTACTTTCTTCTACTTCAATACGAATTCTCATGTTGAAATTTACAACAAATTATGTGTTAAAAATAGTCAACACAAATATTGATGAGATATTTTGACACAAAATTTTTTCCTGTGGATTAAAGAATTTTATCACATATTTTCATAGTAAATATGAATATATTTTTAAAAATGAAAAATTGAACGCTTAAGGGAGGGGTGAAGGGGGTCATCTGGTAAAAATTTAGCCAATTTTTCCAATTTTTTTTGGGAAATATGGCAAGTGTAAATTTATTTGAATAGTTGGTACATGGTACTGTAATATTTAAAGTTAATTTCGTGAAATTTTCAATGAAAAGTAAGAAAAATTGAGCCATTGACAGCAGATGTACGCTGACGCCTCGAAAAAAAGCTTGAGTGCTGTGACCGCTGTATCTTATCATTGGATCATCTGAAATAAAAAAATCAAAAAGTTTTCATTAGGTTATCACTTTCCCGACGTAACCGTATCGGGTTTATTTTTATATTTATTTTCAATTTCTGGTCACACTCGAAAGTGAAAATTGCGATTTTTGAAAAAAAAAAAATCAACCATTCGTATTTGTAAAATAAATAATAAATATAAAAAAAGAACTGAACAGGGTAACCTCGATAATTACATGCAGAAATGGTGTGAAAAATTTCAGGAAGATCGGTGTAATAGATTTTGAGTATATATAATGATGTCCACTGACTTCGAAAACGTCATTTGCATTTTGCTAAAAACCATACACCCCCCGCCCTCCTCATTGAAACAAAATAAATGAACACGATTTTCATGCGATTCGTTTTAACATAAATAATATATTAAGCATGCAGAGCAAGTTAAAAACTACAATAAAATATTCATTTACCGATTCGACACGAAATTGAACATAAAATTTCATTAATTTCAATCAGAATTATTCTCTTATTACCTTCAACACCGATTCTCCTGTGAAAATTTGTCACGAAATATATTTCAAAAGCAACCAACACGAATATTGATTGCAGGACTTTTACACGAAAATTTTTTCCTGTATAATAATGTTAACAAAATTGTAAGCAAAAAGTGACATGATATCCATCGAGTCAACTGTTATTTTATTCACGCACAAGCCCGTGACTAATATATCTCAAGTTTCCTAGGGGAGGACCGATTTAATTTCTTCGCCTCTCGATCTTGCCACTCATATAGTCGTGTGCACTCCAATGATGGCCCTATAAAACCTCACCATGGCAGAAGCGAATTCAGAGGTCAGAAAAACGAGGCTCTGCAGATCTGTCCGCAGAATTTATGCATAACATTCACCCTCCTCTACCTCTAGTATACTATACACTGTACATCCTCTCTACTACGTCTTCACAACCCAGCCATGTTATATAGACTCTATATACCGTATCTTCAGGTATATATGCATAACATGCAGCAAACGTGGTTTGAACGTCGACTCGCCGCTTGTACCGAATCGTAAATTCTCCCAGTCTCTCATTTTCTGTCCAACCCCTAGGTACTCTTGTTGACTACCCTCTCACTCTCTCTCGTACCTCTCTATTTCCTCTTTACATTCAACTACCGAGTATTAGTGGTGGTCCATAGGCAAAAATTTTCAGTTCTATATTGCAACGTAAACCCAGAATAATATTACCATTTTTAACTCATTTTTTTTCGTTCTTCTTTTTTAAACTTGAAATTGAATTGAAAATATTGAAATAGTAGATACGAAATATAACAAATATAATGAATGAAAAAATTTGTATTAATTTATTTCGTTATTTCTTTTTTTTTTCTCCTTTTTCTTTTTATTTCACGTACACTTTTTTACGATTTAATTCATTTTACTGCACTTGCTGTATATACCATCATTCCCCCTTTTCTTCGTTTTATTTCATTTCACTCTTGATTTTCCTCATTCTTTACTTGGCCCTTGTGCGCAGCTCGACGCTGAAATAACCACGATCACTCCCTTCGTATTACTTTTTGGGTCTATATATACGTGTGGATGATTATATTAACGCGCTCTGAGAAAACTCGGAATTTTCCTCTTCCTTTATTTTTCCTTCCCTTTCTCTCTCTCTCTCTTTCCCTCTTCTCCCATATATACATATATATTAATACCACAGTGGGTCATAAGAGGTTATATCAAGGTTAAGTATTTGGACAACGGTGTCAACAAAAAAAAAAGCACTCAGAATTTATTTTCTAGTTTTATTGTTTGAAAGAATAAAGTTTTTCTTTTTCTTCCTCAATACACACATCTCTCGCCTATCAAAACTTCACATAAGGTTTTCGGGTGTCCCAACATTATTATCGACTTTACTCTGACATTCGACAATCCTATTTATTTCTCACTTTTATCCGGAAAATTCTCCAGAGTCAGGTGTATAATATAGGAAAGTGAGAGAAAAAAACGAACTTGTCGCACAGGAATAAGAGTAAGGGGGCTGGTGTAAGGGGAGTTTGGTAGCTGATAGGAGGGTTGGAACGTTGAGCCTGATGGATCGTCGATCGTTTGTCGTTCTTAACACTGGGTGGGCTCTCTCCCACACCCAACCGTTGATATTCACAGACTGATGCCAGAAAAATCACCCGATTAGTTGCCTTCCACCGTTCCATTTTCGTATTATCCATCTCTTGCAACTCATCAACCCAAGAACGACAAGAACAAAAGACAAAAATACAGAATGGAAGAAAAATTTTGTCACAATATTATCAATTAATGGGCGCAAGTGTTTGAAGAAAAAAGAAATAGAATTATAATAATGGGAAATGATAATAATAAATATAATGGGAAAATTTCACCGTCATTGACACTACCCCAAGTTTTCTTTTCATGATACCGACACTTCAATGTGGCAAGCGTTAAAATTCTGTAGTAAAAAGCATCGCACAAAAGGAGCATCTCATCATACCCTCTTTGTATATGTATATAAAGGGTGAGTTGAGCATCAACGTGCTCTTGATAATGTAGAAAACAAGTGCGCGACGTTAAAGGGGTTGAGTTATATGAGTGAGGTAGAATATGAAGAGTAAGATGGAAATGAGAAGAGAGATTGGCGATAGTTGAGAGAAAACGAAAGACGACGAGAGTAAACTTCTTAATAATTCGTACGCATACACTTGAGCCACGTGACAAGAGTAAGTACACAAATGCAAGTGCACATGACTTTTAAGGGAATGATAAGGGGGATGGATAGGTGGAGATGGATAAGGGGAAATTGTGGTGGCAAAGAATAGAGTATATAGTACCGTATATATAGTGTACGTGCACTTTAACCCGTATGGTGCAGTCGAAAAAGCACGTAAATTCACGCGAGCAGCATACAAGACTTTTATCGCGCGGAAACATTTACCCCGCTATGGCATTTACATGTAAACGCGATCGTCATTTCATTTTACCCCTCTCTTATTCTCTATTCTTTTATTCTCTGTCTTTTTCTTATTGTTACTTTCATCCCTTTGCCGTTTACCACTTTCTTTTTCTTTTACTTCTTGGCGCATTCTCAAGACTCTTATTTGAGAAATCCAAAGAGTTTTTTCCTACCACTTCTTTTCCTCTTTCTATATATATCTTTATTTTTTTTATGATGGTTCAGCGTTGGTCGTTTCGTTCGTAGTTTCCGTCGTTAGAGCTAGGAAAATAAAATACAAGCATGGAATATAGGATACGGACTATAAAAAAGGAAAATGTAGCAAAATAGAAAATGTGAGAAGAAAAAAAGAATCTCTGTTTCGTTATTTATTTTATATTTGAAAAAATTTTTTGTTTCCTTTTTTTATTCTACTGAAATGTCAACAGTGGTTACATAAAAAATAAAAGAAAAAGGGGGACAAAATTGTAGAAGTACCTCTACAAATGTGGAGTATGTGTGTATTGTGTTGAACATTTTTAAAGACTTCGTTTTCATCTCGGTGGGAAAAACAAAATACAAAATGTCTGGCAATTTCGTTTGTTTATTTTTGCTTCATTTTCCCCATGAGAGGGTTGCTGCGGTGGACTTAAAAAAAAAAAGAAAATCACCGACCGTGTCTCTGGACACGTGACGTTATACAGAGGGTGTTACGGCCATCATAATCGTTATGCCAGTGAGAGAAGCGCATAACCACTCTCTACACCCTCATCCGCCATCAAACACATTTTTGGGGTGCTCACACAGCCTCTCCACAGAATGTTTCCACAATGGTTAGCTTTGCTATTCGTTCCTCACTCTCTCATGAGCCGCACACCTTTTTCAGTCTATAGAGTCAATGCTCTCGTCGGCATAACGATAATTGTGTACAGTCTCATTGCACATTAAGAGATTGAAAAAAAATGTATATTATAGTGGGGTTTCTATTTTATTTTTGAAAGATACACAG
This sequence comes from Microctonus brassicae, assembly GCA_918226075.1. Lineage (NCBI taxonomy): Eukaryota > Metazoa > Arthropoda > Insecta > Hymenoptera > Braconidae > Microctonus > Microctonus brassicae. The sequence continues at coordinate 3,276,940 of OW445483.1, forward strand.
CAATATATAAAAAATTTTGTGTAAGAGTCCACACAAAATTTGTGCTGAAATTTTTATCACACAAATTCAACCTGAAAATGATGTTCAAACAACATATTATTTATATGGCTGGATTCAAATCCGATAGTGTATTAAATACTCCCGAAAAATCGGAAAATATGTTGACTCGAAATGTTTGACAGACAAAAATGTAGTGTGAAATATCTATGTATTAAGAATTAGATTCAACTGTTTTCGACACGAGTTATTATTTGTACCGAATCTTAACCCAAAAATTTGTATCAAGGTAAAAAAAAAGGACCAAGTTAAAATTATTCAGATTTCATGTCGAATTGTTTCACATAAATATTGTCTCAATTCAACACAAACATTGAATGGACTTTTCCAGAAAATTTTTTACTGTACAATGATTTCTCGAATGAAGGTTATACATCGGGTTTTTTCCTCTATTTGACGAGGATAAAGAAGAAAATGAACTACATAGAGGATCGCATATATGTCTGGAAGTCCTCGAGCTGTCTCTACAACTCCTTGGATATGCAGAGCAGCGACGGTCATTTGTAAGACTTGAGCCCGGTCGTTCTCCTTTCTCTTGGTTAAAGCAATGGCAAACCAACGTTCTTGTTCACGGTGTTACTCACCCTTCCTAAACACACACATATATATACATATATATATATTTCATCCTCCCTCTCAGCCCCTTTCCTTGGTGGTGACGTCACGCGAGAAAGCGACGTATCACCCGCAGCCAGCCATCCGGCTGCTCGCAAAACCCTTCCGACACGACGTGACTTGCGATGTTAACTGGTGCGAGGGGAGAAATGGCTGTAGCAGTCGAGAAAGGGAGAGAATGGTAGTACCAGACGCAAAAGTGAGAACGCGAATCGACGCTCAAACAAGGAGACGAAGAAAAAAAAAGAACATAAAGTAAAGACAAAAAATCATAAGGAAAAGAAAAGACTGAGAAGGAAAGAAGAAAATATAAGATGATGGTAGAAGAAGAAAGGAAAGTATTCGAGGATACAGGGAAAAACGTGGTGGATCTCTCTTCTATATTTTTATCCCCTAACATTTTTCTTCCGGAAACGTGTCCCGCGGAAGTAACGAAGCCGTCGCGTTCCGGATGGACGAGAGAAAGCCATGAACGCAAAGGATATATATAGAAAAAAAACTAGCATTTTTTTGTTCCATCCACCGAACTTAACTTTGACAAAATTGTTTCTTTTTTCTTTATTTACCAATCTTCTTTGGACTATCATCACACACGCATGTATGGAACAAACAGAGAAAAAAATAAATTTTCGATGAAGTAAACTGTTAGGTAGATTGTTGATACAAGTGAAAGCACTTGGATGTTGGGAACCTGAGCCATTTGGTTTTGGACCAAGTGTGTATATAGTGATGATGATGGCCATACAGAAATAGGAGTAACAATAGCAGCGGCAGCGACAGTAGCAGCAGTAACATAAGCACCAGCAGTAACGGAGTGATGTTGAAATGGTAGAGAGGGAAACATTAGCTGGTCGTCGTAGAATGGAGGGTCCCGAAGGCGTACGTTAAACCTTGGTGGACTATTACGATAATCCTGTTGGATCCACGGGGAGCCTGGGATCGGGGATTCAACTCCTAGGTTGGTCTACCAGAGGCCTCTGTCTCACGACTCTCTCCCTTTTCATCTCTCCACCTCTTCTAGAATGCTAGCCCACCCCTGTGTTACATGTCTGCTTTCGTATATTGCCATTGCTTGTGCTTGGGGTGTATGTATATACACACGCCAGTTGGTATTAGCTCTATGGATGCAGGTTAGAACGTAGATGGATCGTGATCCTAATATTTCTGACGGTATACTGAGAAATCCCTTGGGAATTAACTTCGATCACTGTTGGTTACGTTGGTTAAATTGTTAACTAGGGACGTATATAGAAACATAGTGAAGTTATATGTCGCTAATCTCTTTGTCAATTAATATTTCTTTAATAATGAAGTTAAATATGACGATATTGTTTTCAGTGTGCACTAAGGATGTAAGGAAAAAAAGAATGAAATTGTTGTGTATGTGAATTGCGGTTGGTATATATAGGAGGAACGAGCGACAATATTCTCTCTACTTTCCCCTTCGAGTGGTCCTTTGTGAACGCGTTGCAGAAACGACGTCACGACATGATATTACGCGTTACTGTGAGGGAGCAACAGCAGCAACAATATAAAAACATGACTGAGAGACGGATCTCCAATCCTCGATCTTGTACCCGGATTATCCCATAATAGGCGGTCCCTGAAATGGTGCTGGCTTCCACCCACTCCCTTGTACACTCTATCGCTTTTTTCGCGGCGATGGTACATAGAGAAAAGTATCCGGCCTGAAATGAATATACACGTGTTTGCCTTCAAAAATGGCACTCTCATCCCTTGGCGACAGAAAAATTCATCTCCATCAGTGTCGTATTTTTTTTCCCCTTCAGTTTCCTTTTTCATCCTCCTGCTTCCTCAGTCTCTTTCCTTTCACCCGTCATTCTCATCACCAGCGGAAAAAATTAGAACGTGGATTATTCGTGGATTGAGTGGGTCAATGGGGGTCACACGACGACAGATTTCGCTGGGGTGTGGGAAATTGAAAGGGAATATAGACTCGTAGCACCGTGACGAAGCTTCGATGAAGTCGATCTTAATCAAAGACGAGGTCGGTACACGAAGTCGATGCCAGAGTAGATTTTACCCTTTGAACTTTGACACGAGGACAGAGCAGGGTAGGTCGCTAACAACGGGATGAGGTGACGCAAAGTTCCAATGTCTATCTATACAGGTATATGTTTAATGTATATGTATATATGTATGTATTTATATTTATATATTATATATGTTACATAGGCGGAAAGAGATAAAGACAAAAAAGGTTTTTAGGGTATAAACACGAGAGGATAGAAAATGAAAATATACAAGAGGTTCTTCTATTGATTTCCCATTACGTGGAGGCACATTGAGTTCCCATGTCACGGGAAATGGCATTCAATTGATCTCCCTGTACAGCAGTCCGCGCATTTACCGTAGTAACATGAGCCGAAAGATGTCTTCCAGTATATAGAAATAGGGGAAAACGAAAAACGCGTGTCCATTCCCCTCGCCATTTCGCATTCTATATATGTATATGCTCTGATTTTAGAAAAGATGTCACTTTGAATTGAAGCGGTTGATGACCCTCCCCCACGCAGGAGGGTCGAACATTCACTTCAAGTTATTTCGCTACAATCTATTTGTATATATATATATGTATACATTTATTACGTATATATTGCTATGTTTATATAAAGGTGAAGAAATAAAAAATTCTCATTTGAAAATAGTCTTCGTATTTTTATTTTATCGCAGCTGCGTCCTCATGTTAAGGATAATATATCCAACTGATGGGTTAAATTTACGTCTCCGTTCGATGTGAAAAATGATGTATTAAAATTTGTTATGGAATAAATTATCATAATGGTAGCTATGAATGGCTTTCGATAAATTCAATAAATTCTCCGAAATCTTTGAATCAAAATAACATCTAATAATTTATTTCTAGTTATTTGCTTTTTGTCCCTAAGTTAATTCACTTTTTTCCTTTATCAGTGACGTTTCTTATCGGTTTCGAATGGTAGGATATGTGTACATATATACATATCGTATTTGGCGGAAGGTATGCTCAGCCGCATGCTTATCCCGTCGAGATTAGACTGACAGATTCAGTAATGCCCGGACTGACCGCGCTTACCACTACTTTTGATAAGGAACCGGGAAAGTCTTTTAGTGATATTCCTAAATCCCACAATGTCTCATTTTTCCGTAAACTTTATATAACAAGAGGAGAAAATGAATAGATTGATAAAATGTATATTTATTATTATATACATTTTTTTAGCATCATTTGGAGCATCGTGAATGGGCTTGGGATTCTGGTTGAGGGCGAATTAAATCTTCACTTCGTGGTATAGCGACGTTGAAAATAGCTGGTCGGTGTTTTGTGAGTGCACCAGCGCGTTGGTTCACGAATGGCACAGTGGTTAAGGAAGTTGGCAAAGCATTCCACGGGAGCAAGAAGCGTCTATGTATCCTTATGCCAGCTAGGGCGCTCATCATCATCTTCCTCCCGTTGCTTCGTGTTTCGCGTCTCTCGTTGACTGCTTCCTTTCGGCATACTGTGTTATGTTGGTGTATATATTTACTTGAGATCTAGCTCAAGTTTCCAACATTACACATTTATGCGCAGAGAAATGCGGGATGTGAAATTCAGTAAAGTTTATCTGGAAATTTAGTAGACCAGATTCTAGAATTTTTCATCAAACTTTAATAACGTAAATGAACATAGCAAATTATTATATTTCAAAAGCAATTAATACTTTGGATATGATTCACTATCACTGTTAGTAATATTAATATTGACCTATCGATATGAATTCTGTTATTATATTCTCCATAAAATTTTAATTTGATTAATTCCATTTCTTTTATATTTGAAGAATTAATATATAAATGATATGAGGACTTTTTTTTTGCTTTTGTATTTCAAGCTGAGTTTGCATATTATATTAAACTTGATGAGTCCTCGGTTTTTGTACATAGAATAAATATCAACGTGTGTGTTTTTACATGATCCACACCAGGAAAAAACTTAATAACACGTCAAGAACAGACATGACTTTAATTCATTTTAAAATCATTGAAGCGTTTCGATGTATTCGATATAGATCGTTGAGCCCATTTATAAAAAAATATGATTGTGGTCGTGAGAAGTTTAAAACGAAAATGAAGCCCAGGGATATTCACAATATCGCACATTGAATTGTCTGCTGAAACAGAATGCAAATGAGAGAATGAAATTTAAAAATATTTTTAACTTGGCATAGATTTCAACTAATGTTGACAAGCTCAAAATAAATCTTCTGAATATATTAATGGAGAAATTATATCAGAGGGAATGCCACTGATGAACTCAACCGTTCAAGGATATATTTCTTTAGCAAAGTAAATGACAGTTAATATTGTTGAAGATATAATTCAATCCAATTATTTATTTCAATACCTGACGAGAATAACGTTTAATTAAGTGAGTGTTTTCTTGATTTTAAAATACAATTGAGATTTGAAAGGAAAGGAAAGGTTTACAGAACGTTCAGACAAAATTGAGACATCACAATATTGCAGTTGAACACTTTTATGATTGACCAAGCGCGATTATTACTAAGGCCTTGAGGAACAAAGTAATATATGATATATAATTATAATTATCTTGAAAAAATTATTATGTTTCAGCTTATTCCACCAAAACTCTACACAGTCCAAAATTTCGTGTAAAACTGCACTTAAAATTTATGTCAACTATTTTGAACATCAAATTAATATTGAATTTCAACATAAAAATTTGCCTTGAAGTAGAAACATTAATTCTGCTTCAAATAAATGAGATTTTATGTTGAATCAATGAATAATTAATGGGATGCCAGTGAAAAATTTTGTATAAAAGTTCACTCAAAATTTGAGTCAATTGTTTTTAACGCAAATTTTGTATCAATTTTTGATTCAAGAATTTGTGTTTAAGTAAAAAAATTATAAGATAAAAATGAATGAAATTTTTTGTTGAATCAATGAATAATTAATTTGACGCATTTTTTAATTTTTCCCGATTGTTTCATACATTATGTTATATGGAACCAAATTACATAAATTTCATGTTAATCTAACGTAATTTTTGTGTAAAAATTGTATTAAAAAAATTTCAACGCAATTTTTTATTGAACTTTTACGCAAAATTTTTTCTACAATATTTACATTTATCTTGATAAATACATATTTGTTTTTAACCTTTTACTTGATCAACCATATTTTTATTTTTATCATCTTATACCTCTCACTTGTCTCTTTCATATATAACTACTCATTCCCCAGTTTATCATGCGCTCTGGCGTGTTCGAAATGCCACGTATGCGTCACGCAGTGAAGGTATGTGACATGAAGCCATCGACACCGCAATGAATATGACGATGAAAATAAATTATACATTCGACGTTGATATTTTATGGTTGACACCCAGTGTAATATACACAGGACGTTGCGATACATCCCAAAGTGTACATTGGTATGTATGTGCGATATTATTTTATGTAAAATATTTATACAACGCAGCGACTGAATCTAATCAATTGGCATAATTTTCTAAACAAATCTCTATAATACGCATGTCAATAAAACATTTATATAATGGGATAATCAAACATCTTGATTTTCAATTATAGAGTGTTCAATTTGATACTTGATGAAATGACATTGTCTGTTGGAGAGAGATGTATGTACATATTGTTTCCACGACAACATATCTATAGAGTATTGTCTTGTTTGAGAACATGGGGACATCGTAGTTTGACTATCTCCAACGTTTATACTCATCTATTTTGTCATGTAAATAGCTCAACGTAAATTCAGGAGATGATTATTAGTTGAGTGGAACAATATGAATTCAGAATAGCTCTAGTGAAGAATGTATACGCAAGATTTGGTTGAGAATTTCTGAAATTGAAATGTGGATTAATTTGATAATTCGATAGTTGAAAATTTTGTGTGAGAGGCTACTGAAAATTTATGTTGGAATTTTTTCAAACACAATTTTCGCACGGAAATTAGATTATATGAATACGATATGAGTGATTTGATTAAACGGAGTGATATGTTGAAACATTTGGGGAGAATTGAAAAATGTGTTGAATTAAAAAAAACAAAATTTTACTCTAGAATCGCTTATTTATAGTTATAAAGATTTTAAAAACAAATACATATAATCAGGAAGCATAACTAGAAACAAATCACTTATTTTTCCAGGAGTTAAAATAACAATCAGTATATAAAAGAACCGTCTTCAGGCCATAAAAATTTACAATATTTTAGATAATCAATTGAAAAAACTGTCTTTCAATGAAATCACAATCAAACATAAAATAAAAAATTCTATTAAATCTGCTGTGAAATAAACAAATGAATCTCTAATGATTTTTCAACACATAAAATTAATATACACATAGTGTACAACAATTACAATTTTCGTAAATATAACTTTACTTAGCTGTATATATTTTATGTATTTTATAATGTTCCTTTTATTTTTTTGATTCTAAGTTTTACTTAGTATGTAATTTTGTTTTTAAATTGCCAAGTCTACGTACAGGTACGTTTATCGTGCACCTTTTGTAGATTATGTTAGATTAGTTCATAAGAAATAATGTAATGTAATTTTTTTCTAAGTATTTGAATAAAATAAAATAAATGAATAATTAATGAAAGAATGGTTTATCAATTCAACTTGAAATTTATGGAGTTTGACAGAAAAATTTCGTGTTAGATTAAATATAAAATATTATTCATTTTGAGCAGAATTATTTTTTTACTTTGACATAAATTCTTGTTTTAAAAATCGATTCCGAATTTGTGTTGACAATTTTTTTACACAAATTTGATATTAATATGATATGTTAAATCAAGACATTATTCATGCTCCTCGATTTAACTTGAATATTATATTAAACATTCACAACGAATTGGAAAATATGTTGAATTACTCATTCATCGATTCAACTGAAAATATCTGTAGTTCCACAGACAAAAATTTTGTGTTAAATTTTCTGTTCAAAATTTCAAATTAAAAAATATCAATTTTGATGTTTTGATTATAATGTTTATAAACCATTTAATTATTCAATTGTTTTTAGAATTTATTTTCAAATAATTCCAATTTGACTATCATATCATTGTGAGTACGTGAAATTATTGCAAGCTTTTTCACGTGTAACCGTTACTATTGTTATATAATTATCGATGAATATTTTTTATAAAATATCCATTCAATGAAGATTCATTATTTTTTCAATAAACAAAAAATTTCATATTGAATTTCTCATTTTATTTCTTGGAATGAATAGAGTTCATCAAGTAACTGTATAATTCATTAAAATATTGAACATCTACAATGTATGATAAGTTAAAATAAATAAGCCCAATTTAACTCAAAATCAATGCAATATAACAACTTGAAACGTGTTCAAGTTTTACACATTAATTTATTGTTTTATTTCAAGAAAAATTCTGTGTTTTGATCAACATAAAAAACTATTCATTACACGCAAAATGATTTTTCTGTTTCAATACAAACTCTCCTGTTGAAAAATAACAGAAAATTACCGTGAAAAAATTTCAACACAAATTTTGAGTGGACTTCTATACAAAATTTTTTAGCGAGTACTAATATTGCTTGACATTGCTCTCAATTACTTCCTCGTAAGCATTATTTTTAACCTGCTAAATTGCATGAATTCACATCATTATCCCCTGTTGACTTTCGCTCCAAAAAGTTTCTCTCTTTCATTATTATGATTATTTTTTTTTTGTCAAACCCACTACGTAATAATTTCTGTTTTCTTTCCCTCATTGGGTGAGGCGTAGGTGTAGGATGACTGTGTGTGATCAGGCAAACGAGGGCCTTAATTAAGCGACAAGTTGTTGTGTTTGGTATGTGCGTGTTAGTGTCGAGAGATAAAAGGTTTTTTATTTTCAATAGTTAGCTGTAAAAATAAATTTAATAAATTAATAGCAGCAATGAAGTATACAAGATACACTTGAAAAAATGTAACATTTAAAAGTCGTTCATTGCACTCGATTTTAATTACTTTCAGAATAATAATATTGAACTTGTTCATATTTTTACTAAACTAATTGGGAAAGTTTTTTAAACACAACTGCATTTGTATGGTGATGGATCTTAATTACTAATCAATGAAAATATGGGAATTAACATTGAAATAAACTGAAAATAAAAATTAAATCATTTGGTCTAAATAGATTATTTTTTTTAATATAAAGTTTTTTTTAATATGTAGTTTTGCATGTGTTCAACTTGTGTTTGTTAGAATAATTTTCATGTTTAAATTGTGTTAAAAATTTTTTGAATCAAATTTAGAGTTGAATTTTCATAGCGTAAAGAATTCAAAAAAATTATTTAATCAGAATCATTATTTCAATCAAATTTTCATTTTTCAAAACATGATCATAATTTTATAACTTGAAAAAATTTATACCCAAGCAATATCAATTTACAATTTGAATTGATATTGAATTTAGTGTTATTGGAAAAAAAAAAAAATTATACACATTGAATTTTTTTGTACAATGTGTGAATTTTTTGCACACAATTTTCAGAAAATTCTGTGTTTGATTCAACATAAAATGTTGTAAATCACAAGCAGAAATATTTTTTTACTCCAACTCAAATTCTTGATTCAAAATTTGATACAAAATCTGTATTAAAAACAGTCAACACAAACTTTATACGCAGTAAAAAAATTTTTGCAAAAGAGCACTCTGAATTTGTGTTTAAATTTTTTTAACACAAATCCAACCTGTAAATAACATTGGAACAATTTTCTTCATTACACGCAAAAATATTTTTTTGCTTCAACACAAATTCTCGTTTTAAAAATCGATACGAAATCTGCATTAATAACACTTACCACAAATTTCGAGTGGACTTTTACAAAAATCATCTTACTGAGTATAAACTTTTACAAAAAATAATTCCCTATATAATAAAAACCTCCATTTTATTTCAATCAAAACTATATCTAGATAACAAATGCATCCCCTGCATTACAACATATTAATCCAGTTAAAAATATTTAAGTACCAATTCAATCGGAAAGTCATCTCGTTTCCGCGCATATTTGTCATTTATTTTGCTTCAGAAACAATAATTTTTTTCAATCGCAGCATTTAAAAATATACACTCAAGATGACAAATAGTTGCAAATAACGAAAGTAATTACATCATTGATTAAAAATGAAAACTTGTAAAAATTTTATCTTTTTGAATTCAACGACATTCCGATTGATCTAATATCTCCTCAAATATATAATTCTCAAATGTCTTTAAATATTTCCCTTCTTTCCTTCCTCTCTCTCGCTCTCTCACTCGTCCTTCCTCTTTCCCTCCATATATTCATTCTACGATACGTTCCTTCTATACAAAAGACATGAGACCCGTATCACGACCGGACATGCCGACGTAATTAGCAGTTAAAAAGTCAATTAACAATAACCGTACGTGTTAACCTTCGTGCACACACATATAACGATGCGCATGCATGAACACGTCTATACTTTAAAAATTCCAGTCTATTCTCTACAATATAATATTTTTTTTTGTTATCTGCATATGAAGCATTCATTACAATATATGCATACCCATTATAATCATTCCAGTAGGTATACAATCAATATATAAATTTATTGTTAATATAATAAAGCATACGATGTTGACCTAATAATTTAAATTAATTTAAACACGCTTCAAGTCATTTTCAATTAATGACTATATGTGTGTATGACGAGAAAAGCACGAGACCAATTATTATAACTCAACTGAATCACTGGACTCATTTGTCGTGGAATTTTTTTTTTTTAATTCATATTTTTTTTTCACTCCCCGCGGCAATGAGCACAATTACTCCGGTTTCAGTAAGGTTAACGTTTGGGGTCAAATGCCGCGGAATTCGATATCACTTTTGGTGGGCGCTGTGAATGGCAATTCATGCATGGGGGAATCAAGGGGACGATGTATATTTATAGCAAGGAGATGGCAGTTAACTGTATATGAGGCATTAAAGCGTCATTAAGGAAAATATCGCGTAGATGACTTCATATCAACATGAAACATTAAGATCTATTGTGTAAGTATAGAGTGTAAGTGTATATGGAGTGTGTCATCAACCCCATGGGTTTGAGGAATATATTTATATGGGTTTGGGGAAATTGAAAAAAATGAAATATTGTTTTTTTTTTTTTGTTTGTGATTAAATTAATGTGGGAAAAGTAGAGGGTGAGATATGTTGAATTGATTGTGAGGAATTTGTTTTTTTTTTCTCATTTGGTCAAATGACTACTATAGATATTTTACTTAGAAGCTGTCTATTCAAAATTTGTGTTGGCGGTTCTTAATACAAATTTTGTATCAGAATTTAGTGCGAGAACTCGTGTTGAAGTAGAAAAATAATTCTGCTTGGAATTAATTATATTTCATGATGAATAAACAAATGAATAAATTGATAAATTATTAATTCAATACATTTTTTAATTTGTTTTGAGAGATTAACATTATTTCTGTTAGATTGAATCACTTGAATGTTGTGTTGATTTAACCTCACTTTCATATATATGGAGCTTATGTTGAAAAAAATTACAACACAAATTATGAATCAAATTTTAACCCAAGAATTTGTGTTATGATAGAAAAATAATTTTGCTTGGAATTATAAATATTTTTTTCATAAATCTGAAACAACTTTTGATATGTCAAACTACAAAATTTTCATGTTAAATCAGTAAATGAATAATTTAAAACATTTTTCAATTCTATTGAAGATTTTAACATATTATTCATGCTAAATCGATTTACTTAAATATTGTGTTAATTTAACCTCACTTTTATGTAAAAATTGCGTAAAAAAAAATTTTAACACAAATTTTAAGTGGACTTTTATACAAAATTTCTCACTGTCTACTAGAAGTCTCATGGCAGGCTCATAAATCTTTCTTATAGATGGCGTTTGTCTGAAATCTTAAGAAATACGAAGGAAGAAGTGAGGTCATGTTTATAACATACTTTTTGCCTCACATTAGGCAAACGGTTGGCTAAAAATTTCAAACTATAAGCCCTGGAATATTTGAATAAACTGAGATTATGACAATAATTGATAACATCAATCAATAAAAAAATAAGAATAAAAATAAAATCAATTTACGAGAAAATTTTTCATAATCAACCAACAAATCGAAGCATTTTTCAAATTCAATTATTATCATGTATAACATGTATAAATGGTATAAATAAAGTTTAGTTAATTCTATAAAAATATTCCATTAATTAATTCATAAATAGTATAAACATGCACAATAAATTAATTCCAAAAACCAATTGAATCGATTGAACAATTCATAAAAAATTATCAAGAAATAAAAATATCCTCTGAAATTTGGCATCATAACACAAATCTCATATTCATCAACCAACTAATTGAACGGAAGACTCAACAACTAATCACTACCTCATTCAAATCACAATAAACAACGTAAATAAATCAAATAAAACATATCATCAATAAATAAAATGCTCTACTTCCTCAATCATTTTATCCATCTAACAATTCTATTCAATCATTTTGTTTGTCAACGCATTTTTTTTTCTCTTCCTTTTTTTCGAATTATCTGTCTCTATTCAAAATGGTCATGCGATCCAGGTCGAGCACATCGACTTCTATATATCCAGCAACGTCTGCAGATTTCTCAGAAGGCATCGCGTCGTCCGCCCGGGGAATCGTTTGCTTTGCTCGGCGAAAGCCTGAGCAAGGTCATTGCTCGGCCATTAAAGTCGCCAAACGATCGTTCGCGTTGCGGATGAAAGCGTTCGTCTTCTCTCTCATTTCTACTTGTTCGTTTCTATTCTATCTCACGCGAATTCAGATTGTATATAGTTACATGGACATATATTCTCTTTTACATTGTGGCTTCCGGCTGCAAGTAACGCCAAGCCTGCACTGTACATACATATATTTCTTCGTGAATATTATGAAAAGACCACTGGAATGCATAATTGCAAAGTGTAAATACATGACGTGGTTTTTTTATATTTTTTTATTGCGAAATAGAAGTATAAAAGCGAAAACTTATTCATACTCTTATTCTATTCGTAAAAAAAAAATAAAAAATTGCTTATGAACGTAAAAAATTTACATCGTATGCGCTTCTATATGTACATATGTATGTATATATTTATACACATACATGCATGCATATATGCAGATTTAGATGTATGTATACATACATACATACATACTGAGGGCCATTAACTTTTATGAAAAATAATGTTCGTATGAAATGGTATTGAGGGTCCAGTAAAAACATGCGTGGGCAGTTTAATCGGCGCCATCTCATTCGCTCTTGGGGATACAACAACCATCTTTACAACTATATATATTCAGGATCGTGTGCTAAAATCACTCATAAGCTATGACATAATAAAAAAGGACACGATGTGGAAGTAAATGGAATGAAGTTTATGTGAAAGAGAAGATGAAAAAAAAAAAAATGAATAAATAAAAATAAGTAAAGTTATTCGGTGAAGATATGGTGGAAGTGAAGCGAATATAAGTCTATTGAACAACAAGAGAACGGAAATGAGGGTGACATAGTGGGAGAGGTGAAATCACGTCAAAGGGTGGTCGTAAAGAAAAGGAAAAGAAGAAAAATTCCCTCGAGAACGAGAAATACGAATCGAGCATGACATCGCACTCTGGAAGGACACGATTTTCTATAGACTCATTTTCTTTCAAATTTTTTATTTGATTATTTTCTTTTGTTTTTTTTTTTTTGCTCATGAGATTATGATATTATTTCACGAATGTTTATTTATTATTTTTGATGTGAATGTTTTTTTTTAATAATTATTAAACGGATTTCATGTATGCGCGTTCACAAGTTAGGCCACTATGTGGAAATCCTAAAGTTTGTGTGGAAGTGAATGTTTATATTGCAATTTTTTTTACTCAATTTTTATGCGAAAGTTTGCTTCAATTAACACAATATTCATGTGATTTGATTCGACATAGAAAATATGTTGGGAAATTGGAAAGAATTAAGAATTGTGTTGAATTATTTATTCATCGATTTAACAGAAAATTTATTTAATTTGACACAAAAATTTTGTGTTAAATTTCCATGAAATATTACTTATTTAAAGCAGAATCATTGTCCTACTCCAAAATGAATTCTTGTGTTCAAATTTGATACAAAATGTGTGTTTAAAACAGACAACGCAAATTTTTAATTGACATTAACACAAAATTTTTCTCTGCACAGTAAAAAATTATGTATGAAAGTCCACTTTAAATTTATATTAAAACTTTTCTATCACAATTTTTATGAAAAAGATTGGTTATTATGATGAAATTTCATTTTAATAGTATGTCAAACACTCGGAAATAATTAAAAAACTTATTAAATCAATCATTTACCAATTCAACATAAAACATTATCAATTCCAATTAGAATTCATTTCCTATTTGACTCAAATTCAATACAAATTTTCTGTTAAAAACAGCCAACACAGTTCTATGTTAAAATTTGATGTTCCTAATTTTCACATAACAATTATATAATTTGATTAATTTAATGTGTTAAATACCGTCAACAAAAATGTTCACGAAACTTTCATACAGAATTTTTTACTGTCTGCTAGTTCAGATAAAAAAAAAATATTTGTGAAATGATTTAATTAATTGTCATTGTATACTTTGTGAGTTGGGTTTTCATTGGGGTTGCGCGTTAGTAATTTCAAAAACTTCGATCCCTCGTTCCAAAACTCCACCAGCACCACATAGTATACTAACAGCAGCTCGTCGTGGAAAACAGGAGCAAAGCGAATCGTGGATACATGTCCACTACGTGAGGAGCATATTCGTTGCGACTTGGTTAACTACTCGCGTGTGCGCTGAATAATATTTACCCATACCTACCACGAAAATAAAGTATCAACGCTTTATCACATATACGTACATATATACCAACTATTCATAGATAGATACATACATACATCCATACATACATACATAAGTACATATATATATCTATGTATAGTAAAAAACAATGTACCTTCATCTCTATTGTTTCTCTCAATTCATCATTTGTCCCAGGAATTTTTCATTCCATTCATTTCATATAATTTCAACCCTTTTGCGAATTGTCTCAATATATATGTAGAAGAGAGTGGCTTAAAATGGCATACTAGGGTAAAATGGCATATTAGCGATTATAAAATTCCTAATTTAGTATATGGCACTGGCAAGATGATTCTAATGATGCAAAATCGCTTCAAGCATCACCCACGAAATTTGTAATATCGTATCGGCAGCCAATATGGTATGCAAGCCACCATTATTACATATTACTCTTCGTAAAATATGTATTTTGTTTGTACGTAGTTAAAGTCCAAATATTCCTATCAAGTAAACCGAATTAACACTACTATAGATGAGTACTTAGAAATAATTTATATTTGATGTCTATTTTACTAGTTAGAAAATAATGATTTTGTCTTTGAGTACAAAAATTAATTATGTTTTGTAAAATGATGGCATGGGCCTAAAACGGCATATGTAGCCGTGGACTAAGACGACATGTATGCCATTTTAAGCTTTCATATATTCAATGTATTTTCTCTTAAGTATGCCATTGTACAAATAGCAGTAAGGGTAAAATGGTTAATGACAGTTTTTATGTCTTTTTGCAATAAAATAAATTGTCAAGATGAACGATATTCCAAGTGTGTCAGTATGAAAGTAATATTCCTAAAGCTTTAGAAAACTATTCTACTTTAACCCACTAGTTTGTAGTTTGTAAGTAGCGCTCAATAGAAAAAATAGTATGCCATTTTAGGCCACTCCTCCCCCTATTAGTATACATATGTACATATAGAATACATATGCATATACATATATAGTATCTGTACATATATATATATAGAACAAAACCTGGATGTGGAACATTGAAAATTCATTCCAGGTCATAGAACAGAACGGTGAAAATTCGCACCAAGCCACGATCATTTAACGGCGGTTTCACGTCCAACAAAGATCCCCAACTCGCTTTTCTCCTTATAGAATCCTGTTCGTTCCTGCATTCACTCTCTTGCAGTGTCATTGTCCATGTGGAGTAGAGCCAATGTGGCGTCTGTCTTCGAGTAGCGGCGCGGAAAATTCGGCATTGCGCTAAAACCCAATCGATCTTTTCTCTAACTCTCTCTTACTTTCTATCTTTCTTACGTTCTGTTTTGCTTCCAGCGTCTTCCTCTTTCTCATTTCTCTTCAATGCGGAACAACAATAGGTCCGATTCAATGCGATCCCTTGCTTTTCTACTATTCCATTGGAAGTGGAGCAAACAGCAATTCTCTCTCTTTTTCTATATTTATATAGATATGTATATCCGCTTCTGTCTTCTCAGATTTTGCATTCCCACAAATCACATTAGTGTCTCGGCAAATTTCAATGTTATATATACATGTTTATATCTATATGTATAGATATATGTTTACGTTTTCCTGTTTTGGCAGACGTAAATTGTGGCACTTTTGTCATGCATGAAAATAATCGTGTAATTTATTCGGAGAAACATCACTTCCAACAGAATCCAATGTTTTGGATGGAAAAAAAATATAGAAAAAAATCAATGGTCAATTTTAAATTATCAATTTTTTTATTCAATTCATTTTAGTTCAGTTTATGGTTGACTATGACGACAAACAATTTATTTATAATGAATAATGTAGTTATGTTGTTTATGTACAGTAGATCATTTTGTGTAAAAGTTCTCTAAAAATTTGTTCAAAAATTTTTTTCTACAGAATTTTTGTATTTTAAATTATCTTAAATTCACTCGAAATTCAAGAGATTTGAAATGCAGATATTATTTTGAATCGTTTACCGATTCAACGCAAAGTTTATCTTATTTGACTGTCAAAAATTTCATGTTGGATTTAACATAAAGTATTATTGATTTCAAGCATAATTATTTC
Organism: Microctonus brassicae; assembly: GCA_918226075.1. Lineage (NCBI taxonomy): Eukaryota > Metazoa > Arthropoda > Insecta > Hymenoptera > Braconidae > Microctonus > Microctonus brassicae. The sequence continues at coordinate 3,293,574 of OW445483.1, forward strand.
TTTACTTTTACACAAATTCTTGTGTTGGAATTTCATAAAAAATTTGTGTGAACAAATAAATGACACCAATTTTTAGTGGACCTTTATATCAAATTTTTTACTGTACGTTTTTTATTATAATATTTGTACAGTGTGAAAAATTTCATTGAAAAAGTATCCACAAAAATTTGTCTTAAAATTTCTTTTGCACAAAAATCAGATTGAACTAATACAATATTTGTGATTTGATTCAATAGAAATAATATATGAAACACTTGGGCAAGAATTAAAATATTTGTTGAATCAATCATTTATCGTTTTGACATAAAATTTATATAATTTAACAAAAAAAATTCATGCTCAATTCAACATAAAATGATATTAATATCATTCAGAATTATCTTTTACCTTCAACACAAATTTTTATGTCAAAATTCGATACAAAATTTACATGAAAACATTCAACACAAATTCCGACTAAATTTTTACTCCAATTTTTTTCTTACTCACATACAGAACAAGAATAAAACAAGTGTCAAAACTATAAACAAAAATACATTTCAAAATGTATTTGGACCCGTTTATAAATTTTTTTGTCTAGCCACCCCACATAAATGTTGCCTTTGATGTCTACACCCACGATTACCCTTCCAAACTCACACACCTACACACTCACTTAAACCCTCATACATAAACACGTTCTATACCATATGTAAATGCAATATTCTTGAGGATAAAACCATTCTTTCATTACCTCTTGCTAAAGAGTCTTCAACGTCGTTAACAATAAAAAAAAAACATTGCACGCAAAAAAAAAAAAAATTATTTGATATTGTGTAAAGGAGGGACTTACTAATACCCATTCATCCGGGACACGTCCTCGAGACTCCCGTTTAACTCCTCAGGCTATACATTATGTGTTCCTCTCTCTAATAAGTAAAAATCACAGAATAACACGAGAGTAACATAACTGCATTCCTTAAAGAAAAGGGAGTGTATATTCTATGCATAAACATATATATTTATGTTCACAGTGCATATTTTCAGGCCGTCATTCGGTTCTAATGCATACTTTGGGGACATTTTGATATTTCGGGAACTGTCTCCGAAATTTTTAAGGATTTAATGCACAATTTGGGAACATTTATTTAATCATTTAACATATATCATCATAAATATTTACATTTTCAAGCCGTTATTCGGGTTTAAATGCATACTTTAGAGACATTCATTATATTTTAGGGACTATCTTCAAAATTTTCAAGGATTCAAGACACAATTTCGGGGATATTCATTCATCTATGCAACATATATGAACATAGATACATATATTTCCGGGCCGTTATCCGGATTCGATGCATACTTCGGTTACATTTTGATATTTTGGAAACGATCTCCAAAATTCTTTAGGATTTAATGCAAAATTTGGAGAACATTCATTAATTTATTCCACATATATTATAACAGATTTATACAGTAATAATTCTGAAAATATGCGCTGTGAATACACATATAAATATATCACATTTATATTGTATATTCATGATAGATAAAAAAGAAATAAAAAATAAAAATTAACTTTAAAATACATTGATAAAAAGAAAAAATAGATATGCATAAATGTGCGTGTATCTATAGAAATGTATACATATCCATGTATGTATATAATGAGTTAAAAACATATATATACATATAGTATACATGCATATACACATACATATACATAGCGCCCGATTCTTTGCCTTTCACATTTCACGTCCATTCATGCCGGGTTGCCGCGGCCTCAATCGGCCTACATTTTTTTTATTTTTACTTTTTATTATTTTTATTCATTTTGTTTCCTATATATATTATATACACTTTTTCTCGTGTGAGATATACACTCGTCAGCCATTTCAATCGTCTCTTAATCGTCCACGTATGCAATTACGCATTAAAAAAAAAGTATTATGCAATGCGGACAATTATTTTATTTATTCATATTCTTCATTTTTCCATGGTCGCATTTAACTAATTCTTTTATTCATTTGTATTTTATATTTGCGTCGTTTTTTTTTCTCCAGGTTTTGCTTGAGAATCAGTTCTCGTACGTGGTTAAACGTGATTGAGTCACAATCGCATGACGGTCGCGCATTTTTACTGTAACTGAAATGCGACAAGAAAATAATAACAAGCATCAAGGTGCAACGGCAATTGCGTAACACTCGTTCATCTCATATCCGGTGAGTAATTTTAGAAGTTACTCTGAGAGTTAGTCATAGATTAAATTAAATGAGTATTTAAATATTTTTGTACTCGTGTTTACTGGACTAGTACAGGGTGACGAATGGAAAGTTGCTTGAACTAATTATTTATAATTTTGGAATGAGGACAGGATAAAAGAAAATTCATTATTTGGACATTTTCAATAGATATTTATTGAGATTTCAAAATTTTGTCAGGCGATAATGCAATAAATTATGCAATAAAAAAATTTTTTTGCGGATGTTCATTGAGAATTTGTTTTGAAATTTTCTTTAGACAATTTTCACTCAAAAATTATATTAAAATAACCTAATATTCATATGATTCGATTATTAATATACAATCACTATTTTGAACACTCATAAAGATTCAAAAAATGCGTTGACACAAAATCCATTTAATTGAAGAAATAAAAATATTAATCATGACGAAATATTATTCATTCAATAGAAAATTATTTGTCTGTTTTAATATTTTTGTCTTCACAAATTTCGAGTGGACTTTTACACGAAATTTTTTACTGTGTATTAATATTTTTTGAATGGTTACTTACACAGTATTCAAACCGGTATTTTTCCATCTAAAATTAAACAAATTTCAATTGATAATCCTAAATTTTGATATAATTATCTGTTAAAAAGTCTGATTAAACTGAAACTAATTTCAAGTGAAAATTATATACCGAATGCACAGAGTGAACAATTTTGTATGAAATTCATTCAAAATTTGTGTTAAAATTTCATTCACACAAATTTGAGATAATAATAATGTCAAATCAACAAATTATTCATGTGACTCAATTTAACTCAAAATCTATGTTAAACACTGACAAAGAATTAAAAAATATGTTGAATTAATTATTTACCGATTCAACTGAAAATATCTGTAGTTAATTCACAGACAAAATCTTTCTATTAAATTTTTTGTACAAAATTTCATATTATAAAATATCCCTTCGATGAAGATTCATTATTTTTTCAATAAAAAAAAATTTCATATTGAATTTTTCATATTGTATTTCTTGGAATACATAGAGTTCACCAAGTAATTGTATAATTCATTGAAATATTCAACATTTACAATGTATAATAAATGAAAACAAATAAGTCCTATTTAACATAAAACTAATGTAACGAAACAATTTAAAAAGTGTATAAGTTTTACACATTCATTCATTGATTTATTTACGCTAAAATATTACGTTACAGCAACATAAAAACCTATTTATTTAACGTAAAATGATTTTTCTATCCTAACACAAACTCTTGCGTTGAAATTTGAAACAAAATTATTATAAAAAATAATCAACACAAATTTCAAGTGGACTCATACATAATTTTTTACTCTCCACCTAAATTTTTATTTTTCGTCATCCTGTCCTCATTTCAAAATTATTAATGATTAATTCACCCAACATTCCATTTGTCACCCTGTATCTACATATACAATGTATCAACAATTTATGTAATAGAGTAGAGAAGAAAGAAGAATTGATGTACAAAGATATACGTATAAGTATATAAAACTCTGGTCGATTTTTCTATCTCGGATTAAAGATGGCAGATAGGCTAGTCTCCAGTAACAGCCATTGTGGCCCCTGAGGCTCGTCGCTACGATTACGAGAAGCTTCTATACCTCTATACTTCTTAGATACTCGCTTGTTCCCCTCTCCTTCAACCCCCGATTCTATCCGAGAACTTATACATATTCTCGTCGCTTTGCATATTCTCGAGAGATCGTTGCGTACTCGATATTGTATGAGAATATTATTATTCATATCGCAAGAGAGAAAAATAATTCCCACGACTGTATATACTATTTTTTTTTTCTCATTCATTTATTTATTTATTTATTTATTTAACGTTATATGCCATGCTGTTTTTGAATCTCGTGTTTTTATAACTATTATTTTTTCATTGCAAAAGTTTATTTAGCAGTCGTTTTATCTATAACATTATTACTTTTTCTTTCTATTATACTATTTGTTATTCGTATATTTTATATTACAATTCTTTTTTTTTTTTTTTTTTTTTTTTGAGACGAGAAAAGAAAAGAAGAAGTAGATGGAGAATGTTATGGTAAGACTCGAGAAACAAAATACATGTGTGGGTTAATGCATAGACAAACGTGACCATTTGTAATGGAGAGAAAAAAAAATGTAAAAAAAAATATGTAAGTTTTATGATCGGCAAATATTTCTTAACTATGAAGATAGGCAACGTATAGATATGTGTATGAGGGAATATCGTAATTTTTTATTTTTCTTTCTTCACTACTTTTCTCTTTCAACGTTGTTGCAACCTGACATTGAGCGCGCAGTATTATGTCGATAAGACACGAAAAGCCGATAATCTTGGTAGGTGACACATGCAGGGATCATTATTATTTCTTATGCGACATAAACTTGTACAAGATAATAAAAAAAAAATAAAAAAAAAATATAGAATAAGAAAATCAAGAAATTTATTTAAAAAAAAAAAAGAAAAAAATATAAATAGAATAAAATCTCATGTGTATAAGCATTTACGTAACACTGTGTATTATTTTACGGTAGAGTGCATCGTTAATAATAGAATAATTCCTTTATAAGTCTAGCAATAAATACTTCTGCACAATTTTTTATTTCTGTGTAATAAAAATATAACTACTCTCACAGTAATTGTGTACGACTATTAATAACAACAACAAGTGTTGGTAGGTTGTATGAAGATATTCATGTATTTATGAATTCAACGTAAACACATCGATGAGTGTCTGATAATCATGATCTTTAACATTTTAATTCAATTATTTATTTTTTTGTTTTCTATAGGAATTAGAAAATGTTTATAAAAGTATATTCACAATTTCTGTTGGGATTTTTTTATTACAAATTTTACCTAAAAATAATGTTGAATCATTTGTTTTAAATGAGCACATTATTCATGTGGCTCGATTGTATTTCGATGGTGTGTTGAACACTCGAGAAAAATTGAAAAATATGTTGACTCAAAATGTTCATATTCTGAGACAAAAATTTAGTATGAGATTCGACATGAAATATTAATTTAATGCAAAATTATTTTTCTGCTTTTACACAAATTCTCATATTGAAAATTGGTATGAAATTTGCGTCGAAAACAGTTGACACAAATTTTGAGTGGACTTTTACAAAACTTTTCCTATATTGTAGTCTGAGAGGTAAAATTTAGTGTAAGATTCGACAAGAAATATTATTCATTTTACGCAAAATTATTTATTTTTGCTTGAACACAAATTTTCGAGTTAAAACTTGATCCAAAACTCATGTTAAAAATAATTAAGACAAATTTTGAACGGACTTTTACAATAATTTGTTCACTGTGTAATCTGAAAGGCAAAAATTTAGTCTGAGATTCGACATAATTATTTAAATATCATTCATTTTACGCAAAAAATTTTACTTTTTTTATTTTATATATTTTTTTTTTCCTTTTACTGCAACATGATATGGCAATGAGTCATTGGCTTACGTGAGACTAGCTGATGAGACTCGATACATAATATGGCAATAAGTGAAGTTGGCTCTTGTCGTTGTAAGAGCGAGGTCACGTTGGGTTCAAATGCGTGGGTGAATTACTATGTCTCGTCACACTGAAAAATAAAAGAACTATTACAATTTTATATATGTATTTACCATCAAACAATATTTTAAATGCCATGACACAATATATCGTGCACATTGTGTAGTTGCGGGGTCATATATACGTGTCCAAAACAATTGAGCACATGCGGGAATCGAATTTCCAAAGAGTCATCGTCGATGTTTGCGATATCAAACATTCACATATATAATCATATGTGTATAATCATAATCAGTGTTCGTGCTGGCTCTCGCACCAACACCAATGATGATTCATATCCGTTGTGAGATATGTATACATTCACTAACGATTAAATTCCACATCTCTGACGGTGACTAAGCCATTGAGAGAAAAAAATAATAAGAAATAGTAATGTCATACCATGAATTATTTGTCTATACCAAGTTATCGATGATTCAGAATTTAATATCAATTAAAATGGTATATTATTTTTTTTATATTCATTTTTTTATACAGATGAGAATTTTGTATGGAAGCTTACTGAAAATTTGTGTTGATTGGTTTCAACACAAATTTGTTCCGAATTTTAATACGAAAATTTAATTAAAATAAAATTATACTTCTAGTTGAATTTAATAACTTTCATATTGAATTTAACATGAAATTTTTGTTTATTATTATAATTTATATGAATTTTGAATTGATTCGGTTTGAATGATTCATTCAACACATTTTTTTAATTCTTTCTGAATAATGATTATATTAATTATGTTCAATCAAATCACAAATATTGCGTTAATTTATCAAGTGTTGGAATTAATTCATAGCGTTTTCGAATCTGAGAATTACGATAAAAACGCTACGAAATAATTCCAATATCTAATAACCAAACTTTTGTATGAAGAATGTGTAAAAAACAAATTATTACAGAAATTCTTGAACGGTTTTTCATACAAAATTTTTTTAATGTGCATGTATGAAACACAAAACAATAGATAGTAAAATATTTTTGATAAGAAGCCACGGGAATTAGTTTTGACTGTTTTTAATGCAAGAATTATTATTAAAATAAAATAATAATTCTATTTTAATTTCAAAACTTTTCATGTCAATACGCAAAAAATTTTTATTTGCTAAATTACATAAATTTTGTGTCAATTTGGTATGTGAATAGTTAATTCAAAATATTTTTCAATTATTTCCGATTCTTTAACATACTAATTATGTTAAATCAAATTAAAAATATCGTGGTGATTGAATGAAACTTTTGTGAAAAAATTGTGCGCAAAAAAAATTTTACATAAATTTTTTGAGTGGACTTTTACACAAAATTTTTCACTGTGCACGAATAAAAAAAAAACACACACACACACATTAAAAAATTTTGTATAAAAGCCCACTAAAAATTAGTGTCAACTATTTTTAATACAAAAATTCGTGTTGAAATAGAAAAATAGTTCTGATGAAAATCAATAAAATTTCATGCTAAATCCAACACAAAATTGTTGTCAATCACACCAAATAAATTCCATACTGAATTAATAAATGATTAATTCAACAAATTTCCGTATTACCTAACAAATTATTCATATCAGCTGATTAATAAATAAAATCCCATAAATATTCTATTAATAATTTCCCAATCTTCACTACAAAAATTCTATACCGAAAAAAAAAGTCCATCATCAATAATATCGCGTGAACTTTTCCAAAAATATCTTCACGATATATTTTCTTCATCATAATTTTTTTTCATTACCCACTCTAATACATTAATCATCCATAATTGATCGCAATAATACTAATCAGTCATCAGTCAATATGAAAATGATACGCTCCGCCTTGATTTGCAAATGTACAGAACTACATTAAAACGATGATGGCAGATAGCGAATATGAATAACACGTCCAAATGGATATGAATTCATCTGATGCCTAGTCCGTCATCTTTACCACACGTCCACCAGCATTAGAGTTTCAATCAGACAAAACGCACGACGTCGTTCATCCGTCGGACGTTGCATATATTTACTGATATAAACGTAAAGTGTATACGTTTATCGGGCCGACGTCGGGAAAACCAATTTGCAAATAGGTCGACGGTTAGCTCTGCCGTATATGGCAACGAGTGAGTGCTACAGAGCAGTATAGAATCAGCTAGAGAGAAAGAGAATGAGGTAAACCAAGTGAGAGAGAAATGAAGAGAAGGAGAAAAGCAGTCATGTGCATACGACGACCACTTGCAACCATTGAATCAGATCTCTAGTTGCAATCCCAGTTGCTCTAGCATTCATACATGCATATATGTATATAAATATGTATACATGTATATATACTGTGTATGTTTCCATTTCTGTGTTGCACTTGCAATCGAAGTGCGCAGCATTCGAATCGCTAATTACTCGAGCAATTTACTCTACAGTTGGGAGTTATCGCTAGCACGTTTGAACACGATCGATTTTCATGAGTTACTTGAGTTGCGATTGTAATTGTTTGAAAAATGGAAGAAAAAAAATTAGAAAATAGTATAGTAATGTAGGGATGTTGTTTATATTGGCATGGGGGAAATATTTAATTGGGATTGATTTTTTCATTTATCGTTATTTGATGAGATGTTGCAGTTTCTAGTGGGATTTTATTGAAATTTATATTGTAAAAAATTTTGGGTGGAGGTTTGGTGGGAATTTGTGGTAGATGTTTTTTTTCTTTTCTAGACGGTTTTTGTACAAAATTTTAATTGAGTTACATTAGAAAATGAACATGGTATCGATTTGATTTGGTACGAATAATATTTTTAACATTTGGAATGGATTGAAAAAAGTGTTGGATTATTTATTTACCGATTTAATATGAAATTTGTTTATGGGGTGACAGAGAGGAATTTTTTTTTGGTTTTAATTTGAAAAATTATGAATTTATAGAAGAATCGTTTTTCACATAGTCAGAAATTTTGTGTAAATTCCTTGAAGAATTTGTGGTGAAATTTTTTTTTACACAATTTTCACACAAAAGTTAGTTGAAGTCAATAGTAAATGCCTGTGATTTGATTCGTTATAATTAATATTCTTTTAAAAATTTATTTAGTTTGACGAACAAAAATATTGTGTTAAATTCAATATAAAATATTATCAATTACAAACAGAATTATTTTTAAACTTTAACACAAATTCTCCCAACAAAATTCGATACAAAATTTCTGTTGAAAACAGTTAACACAATTTTTGAGTGAACTATTACACAAAATATTTTACTATGTATTAATAAATTAATTGCAATCGAAGTGAATTTCATCCAATATTTATCCACTCATGTTTATCATGCAATTCCACAAATTACCTCCCGATAAATATTTAACAACTCCTGAAGAAAAAGATATTAGCAAATAATTAACGGAAAATGAATAAAATACATTAACGGACACATTCAGACACAATAAAAAATTTTTCGTAAAAGCCACTCAGAATTTATGTTGAAACAACACATTAGTCATGTGACTGTTCGATTTAACTCCGATGGTGTTGCTGACACTATAGAAAAAATGAAAAATATGTTGACTCAAAATTTATATAGTATGAGAGACAAAAATGTAGTGTGAAATTCGACATAAAAAATTATTTGTTTGACAAAAAATATTTTTCTGCTTCAACATAAATTCTCGAGGCAAAATTTAATACAAAATTTGCGTTAAGAACAGTTGACACAAATTTTGAGTGAAATTTTATAAAAATTTCTCAACTATATATATTAAACCATGATAATTCCAAGCTATTAAACAATTCGGCAGTAGGATTATGTCCATAATTGCTAATAGACCGAAGTCTCGATCACGAGAATAGCTTTAGGGTGCTGCCTGTCACCACTAATATACGTAGATACACATAATATAGACATATACAAACCAAAATGATGATGTACATACAGTAATACACCACACATCATGTGTTATTACATATACAAATGTATTTATGAGATAAGTATACGCGTGGACGACTCGAGCATAACGCTATATTCTCAATGCTTGCAGGCGCCATCTCATGGACTATTAGTTATACATATATATACTGGTTTGGAGGATATTGCCGACAGCCCGGGTGGAAATTAGAGATAACGACGTGTCGCCCCGCGTGATTTGCCAGTGAGGCGGCATCGTCCGTACAGTTATTCAGTGAAAGGCATCATCTAAACTCACTCATTTTACTATATCATATAATATATAGTCACTCTCACTCTGTTCTTCATCTTCTTGTGTACCAAAAGGTGGTCCTTAGACACTGTGATTTCAACGAGTCAATTAAAGTTTCGTTGAGTCAGTCTTGGGTTGACGTAAATGAATCTCATCATCAGTTAGGCATATTCCGTTGAATTATTATATGATAAATCAATATGAATTACTCTAGACTTTGATTTATTACTTTGTCAATTATAAATATGTAAATGTGTATGTATGTATGTATGTATGTATGTATGTAGAGAGAATTCTTGGGCGAAAATTGATGTTGAAGTAATGCGAATGACGTGACAATGTAATGATGAAAATATTGTAGGATTTTATATTTAAAATGAAATAAGTCAGAATTAATATGTCGATGGAGTTTTTTTTTATAGGGGTAATAGTGAAGTTTGAAACTATTTTAAATATTTCGATCGTATTTTTGAAATATTTGAATAGCGAATTTGGAATATAAAATTTACAATATTAATTTTTACTACACAGTAAATTATGTTTTAGTCACACGTAAAAGTTTCGCACAATTTCTGATGTATGCGACAGTGAAATTTACTTTATATTTATGAATTTTTTATATTGTGCATCTATATCATGGCATATTTATTGCTTGTGAAGTTCTACATCACTTGGAATATTTATAATATTGTTATGATGTTATCGGTTTAGTATTAATTTACCAATTGATAACTTATTAATTTTAATTGTAATTCCTCTTAATTTGTGACTTGAATACTTTGTAATACATCCTAACGAATTCTATTCATGTACTGAAAAGTGTTGAGTTCTCGGAAATTAAAATATATTTACTCTTGATTTAGAATTTAAATGTTCAACATTATTATAAGACAACAGCCCTGGTACTCGCTCACTTTTTTATCGATGCAACGCTGAAGAGGCTATTTTAAAAATTAGTTAGTTTTTCAATCGTGAAATGTTTTTAATTTATCATTATTATTCATGGTTTTTGATACGGAATCAAGCAGAATCATGATGATTTTCAATTATTTAGTAATTAATATTGATTTCATGAGAAGAAAGATTGATAGCACTAGTACTCGATCACAAGAAGAAAATCCAGAGAATGAAAGTTGAAGTAAAAATGGACGATAAAGCAAATTGTTTAGAATCTTCAATCTAATTATATTTATAATTCATCATGAATTACACTAATTTGAAATTATCAAGTATGATTCAACTTTGGAATAGTTTTTTTATTTGAAGATATTTTTTGTACTAGATTTTTTTTGCATGAAAATTGTAAAAATGTATTTAATAGCCAAATTGATCAAGTATCAGGACATGATCGAGCACCAGGACTCTTGTTCTATACCGGAACTTTTATTTATAATTATTATTCATGGTTTTTAAAACTGAATCAACTGGAATCGTGATAATTTTCATTTAATTCATGATTTATATTAATGTTTTATGGAGAACAATCGATAACACCAGTATTCGATCACATGAAAAGTTATAGAGAATGAGCGTTGACGTAAAAATGGACGATAAACCGAATTGTTTACAATATTCAATCTAATAATATTCATAATTACACGTGAATTACCCTCAATGAAAGTTATAAAGTCTGTTCCAATTTAGAAATTATCTCTTTACTTGTTGCAATTTCACTATTATCATTTTTTTGCGTGAAAATTGTAAAAAAATAAGAGCAGAACTGATCGATTATTAGAACACAATCGAGTACCAGGGTTCTAACATTGTCATCATTAATTATGGATAAATTGTCATTTTTTTGATACTTTCAATTTGATTTGTGTCGACGTTAAAAAAAAAATATTCATCAGCCATCAATAATAATATTTATTAATCACTTCCTAAAATTATTCATTACACAGTAAAAAAATTTTGTGAATGTTCGCTCAAAATGTGTGTCAACTATTCTCAACGCAGTTTTTGTATCAATTTTCAACACGAGAATGTGTGTTAAAACAGAAAAATAGTTTCGCGTAAAATGAATGATATTTCATGTATAATTTCACAGTAAATTTTTGTCTCATTGTCAGATTAAATTAATTTTGAATCAACTTATAAACATATTTCCCAATTTTTTCGAGTGTTCAATACACCGTCAGAGTTGAACCTTGTCACTCGAATGAAGTGTCATTTCAACATTATTTTCAATATGAATTAGTGTTGAAAAAACTTCAACACAAATTCTGAATGGACTTTTCATGAAAATTCTTCCACTGTGTGAATATTAACAAAGATTGCTAACTACCAAACCTAAATTCACAATCAACCCATCCTAATCCACACCAACATAAACTTTCAACATCACATTCAAAAATCATATCACTGCCAAATAAAAATTTATCTTAATTAAAAGTCAGACCACAACAAAACTTTTTGTTCCCAACCAAAAACTACCAATTACCTTTCATTCTGACATAATAAAATGTGTTCAAACATTCCGATACCAAAAACAACAAAAAAGAACTTGACGCTGAGATTTATAGTAAGACAAATACATACATATACATAACAAACATTCCCGTATACAGGATGGATTTAAATCTGCTAAAAAATATTGCCGGAAATATTCTACGCTACTATTTCGTGAACATATACATCCTGGTGCGGAATGTTCTCTCAACGTTGCGCTATAAAGCACAACGAGAGCAAAGGGGAGGAGTTGAAAGCCCTATATACCCACAGAATAGAGAGTACCAAGAGAAATAGCGAGATAGAAAGCATATATATATACAGATATATAGAGAAATTTTAAGCGGCAGTAGTGTAACAACGCGTAATCCCGTGTGCTCCACACGAGTTATGCCCGCGGCGTCCTTGTGGACGATAATCGCGAGAGAAATACCGCGCGTTACTCGCCCTCAACTGCAGTTATACAATAGGGAGAGAGGAAGAGAGAGTGAATGCCGGTTTTGATATAGTTATATTTGTTAGTCGAGGGCAAAGCGCACTCAGACACCGATCATCAACGATGGTTGGTCATTCGCACAGAATAAACAAAGGGGAATGGCGAGGTTGAAGAGGGCAGTGAGATATAAACGATCGACGATTTTCGACCTATATCTCGGATGCAATTTGGCCAGACGTGAATAATTGCAAATTGATTTAATATTGCGTTTGTGCGTTCATAGGCATAGTCTGAAATTTTGTGTTCAAATCCACTTGAAATTTTTGTTGATTGTTTTCGATGTAAATTTTGTTATGAATTCTTCTATTGAATTTGTATTGAAATTTTTTTATGCGAATTTTATGGGAATATTATGATGAAATCATACTTATTCGTTTGATTCGATTCGTTGAAGAGTCATAAAAAATTGAAAAATATGTTGACTCAAAATTTGTATCGACTGAGAAACAAAAATTTAGTATGAGATTCAATGTGAAATATTATTTGATTAACGCAAAATTATTTTTCTGAGTCAAGACAAATTCTCGTGTTGAAAATTGATGAAAAATCTACATTAAGAACAGTTGACGCAAATTTTGAGTGAACTCCCACAAAAATTTTTTTACTGTGTAGTATTTCGTGTTGAATCTAATACAAACATTTTTGTCTATCAAACTACGAAAAAACTATTATCAGTCACCAATTAACTGGTAGCTCGTGACTCGTAGCTCCTGTTGTTTTTGTTTGAAATAAAAAAACCAAAATTCCAAGTATTTTTTAACGTTTCAGTTTTTAGATGAACCTAAAAAAAATTAAAAAAAGAAAAATTCAGGCTCCCTAATATTTTATAAAAAAAATTTCAACTATTAACCCAATTTCGCGACTGCTTTTGTCTCAAAAAAATTATTTTCTTAATGAATTTTCGAAAAAAAAGTAGGTTTATTTAGAAAATGATATTATTGGAAAAATGTGTGTAAAATTCCAGCGCAATTGATGAATAACTTTTTCAGTTATCAGTCACGCCAATTTGAAAAATATAATTTCGAGAAAAATGCGTTTGAAGATTAGACAAGTTTTAACATGAAAAATACTTTGAATTAAATTTTAAGAATTCGGTGCCATATTTTTAAAGTGTTATACTAACATTTAATGAAAAATAAAAATAAAAAAAGACTTTTTCAAAACTTTTATACGTATTTCTCCGCTTAACAGCATTTACCTTCGAAAATCGGTCGCTTTTCAAATGCTTTGAACTTTTTTTCATTCGTTCTCGATTTTCCTTTCATAACGTTTTATTTTTCCAAGGCTTGTCAAGCTGACCGCTATTCGGAGTTCTTATTATATATACATTTTTCGAATCTCTGCGAGTGTTTAACATAGTAATTTTTGAGTAAAAATAGTGAAAAAAAATTCAATACAAATTTTGAGTTGGGGTTTCACACAAAATTTTTTACTTTTTAGTTACTTAAAAAAATAATTTGATAACTACCGTAAAACTTCTATTATCGGCCATTTTTTTTTTATGAACTTTTTTTTATAGTCTCGTTTTTCTTTCAATAACATATCAACTCTCCCTTGTACCAGCCACTTCCATTAAATTTTCATGACCACTACTTGAAGGTCTTTACTGATTTTCAGTTATTACTTCATTATTTACATGTGTTTTTATTATTATCATTTTTTTTTGTTTGCTTCTGTAGAACGATTAAATAATGTAACATGAAAAATAACTAGAGCACATATTTATCAACTCGTTTATCAATTTATTTATTTTTTCATTTGTCGATAAAGAGCAGAATAAAACTTGATATGTGTTTAATAGGTTAACTCTTGACATTTACAAAATTAATATAAAATAATCGAATTATTTGCAATAAAATTCACTAAATAACAAGGAAATTTCATGCTCAGAATTATAATTAATAAATTCGAGTTTACTATCTATAAATTTTAATGAATCATCAAAAAATTCCTATCAACTAAATGACATCAATTTTCCCCAAATTATAAATGAATAAAATTCCATTAAATTTTAATATCTGCCACAAAATAAAATTTCACCATTTCTAAATAAATATAAAAAAATTCTCTATCAACACTTTTATTTATATATTTATCGAACCAATTAATTGAGTGAAAAGTTTAATCTCTTCGTTAACGATAAAAAAAAAATCTTTTCTATTTTGAATTCACCAAACTTTGAACTACAATTTTTTCCACAATATATATTTCTTCATGATGTAGGCATTTTAATCAGGGCTACTATATTAATTGGGTGAAACGTTCGTATATATACCTAATTAGAATGGGAAGAGGTGAAATTAGACGGAGGAAAAGAGCGACACGTGAAATGGGTGCGGGGATCAAAGAGAGAAAATAGGGGAAAGAAAAAAAAGAGGGAGCAAAAGCGCTCTCAGCGTTTCCGGCACTCGGCTATCGATCGTTTGCTCTCCTGCTTTCTCTCTTTCTACCCTTCTCCCTACGATATATCGCGCGATGGAGCCCCCAGGACCCAGGATTTCGAGTGGCGCGCGTCCCGACGCTGCTTTATCGTTCTAAAGCTAACGTTTATTATTACGCGGATTTCACGTCCGGAACACGACGAAAAGGATGGTGAACTTTGGAGACGCTTTCGCGAGGCGAAAACCAGAATAATCACAGTTTTTAAACTGGATATACATGTATACATTATGTATAAACAAAGAGGGAGGAAGAATTTATTTATATATATGTATATACAATATACATACATATACATATGTATGTGAACAAATGATAGAAAATGAAGTGAGATAAAAAGAACAGTAACACTTCCGTGTTGCAATACAAAATATTCTTTTGATGATATACACACATGTTTTGGTTATGTTTATATGCTATTTAGTATTGAGAATAATGGAAGAAACTGTTGATATTTAATTATTTTCAAGATATGGAGAATATAAATTTTCGCAATATTTTGCCAATACGCATTTTTTTGAGTAATTTAAATTGGATTAATAGCTATGATACCTATTATATTCCGAAAAAGATAAATCAAATTACACTGTGAAGTATTTTTTGTGAAAGTCCACTTATTGTTTGTGTCAAAATCTTTTTTACAAAAATTTAACCTAAAAATCATGTCATAGAACTACACGTTATTCATGTGACTCGATTCAACTCCGATGGTGTGTTGAAACACTCTAACAAAATGGAAAAATATGTCGACTCCAAATGTATTTAAGCTCATAGGCAAAAATGTGATACGAGATTCAACATGAATAGTATATTACAGTACATGGGCAGAACGTTCGAAAACCTGCACCGCGCGTCATTATGCCCGAGGTGCAGCCGAAGGCATGACGCGCAGTTCAGGGCTTTTAAACTTCTGCCCGTGTGGTGTATACTATTTTTCTTTATAGCCAGTCGAATGTACGGAACGAATTGCATTGAAAAATATTGATGCCTGCCCGATATTTGCGGCACGAGCGAGGCGACTGCTGTTGATTGGAAGTAGGCATCAACACATAAAAAAAACAAATATAATTATAACAAAAATATCTTCTTTTTTAGGTTATTAATAAAAAAAGATACATATTATCTATTATTATATGATTAAAATATGAAATTATTATATTATTCATAATGAATCTTATTACAGATTATTCTTTGTATCATATTTCTTTTGACCGCATGAATAGTAAAAATTGTTTATTACATTTCCATGAAATGCGCAATTTGTATTTACATTAGATGGATTTTTATCAAGTGATGGAATGGTTGAAAAGGATTTTTATATTCGTTAACTTGCATCATGATGAGTTGCTGTTTAAATATTAAAAAACAAATAAAAAACGCCCTAGTCCCACGTATCGGAGAACATAATAAATTTTTTGCTCCCGCTGTAACAAATGACGGGTGCGTAGTTGTACTAATGCTCAAATCTTAGGCTTCCGGCTCTAAAATTGATGACGGAGGTACGTACTTTCGACCGAGATATAAAACAAAAATTATTAATCTTGCGCAAAAATTTTTTTTTTTCGCTTCAATGCAAATTCTCGTATCAAAAATTGATTAAAAATCTGCATAAGGAACGGACGACACAAATTTTGAGTAGAATTTTACAAAAAATTGTTTACTGTGTACATCTCATATTTTCGGCAAAAAAAATACAATTCTGTCCGTACTATACACGTTTGAATAACCGGGTGTGACAAACTCCCAGCATTCTCTTAAAGTATACATTTTTTTAAGTGTGCCCGTTAAGGGTTAAGTATGCCATTTTACCCATAGTAGTGAGGCTAAAATGGTTAATGACAGTTTCTACGTTTTCACACAATGAAATAAATTGTTGAAATGATCAGTATTTCAAGTGTATCACTATGAAAGTAATATTCCTGAAGCCTTGAAAAACTTTTTTACTTTAACCCAACAGTTTGTAGATTGCAAGTATAGTACTTAATAGTGAAAATGTGATGCCATTTCAGGCCACTTCTTCATACGTACATACAGTGAAAACTCCGAAAAGCGATCGAATTAATTTGTTCCGGAAAGTAGCCGTTATAGAAAGCATTCGATATTAAAAGAAAGTAAAGAACGAATAAAAAAATATTAAGCATTTGAAAATAACCATTTTTCAAAGCGACCGCTATTAAAAGGATAATAGAGTTTTTACTGTACATATATAAACCAATTTTTATTTCCTTTTTCATCTCAAGAATATAAATAGAGCTTGCGATATGTATATGCAATGGCACGTGACAACGCAGTGAATCCTAATTCATATAAGAAAAAAAATAGAGTACCCGGTCCATTTTACCGCATACTCCCTTAAGGCCTGTAAAATATTCCAGACAGTATCACTACATATTTATAACCTGATCGACCATCTTGTCCCTCAATTGCATATACTATACATTTAAAAGAGGCAAAGTTACGCCAAAGGCAGGCGAAAAAAAGACAAAACCAATATGTTGAGCAGAAAATTTTGTAATGCAGGTGCCTACACAGTAAAGAAATTTTCGTAAAAGTCCTCTCAAAATTTATATCAACTGCAGTTCTTAACGCAAATTTTGTATCAATTCGCAACACAAGAATTTATGTTGAAGCAGAAAAATTATTTTGAGTAAAATGAATAAATAATATTTCATGTCGAATCTCACACTAAATTATTGTTTCTCAGACTATATGTATACATTTTGAGTCAACATATTTTTTAATTTATGAGAGTGCTCAACACACCATCGGTGTCGAATCGAGTCACACGAATAAAGTGTCATCATTTCCAGGTTGAGTTTGTGTTAAAAAAATTTCAACACAAATTCCGAATGAACTTTCACAAAAATTTCTTCACTGTATACGAAATGCATTAAAATAACTACGTCAATGTGTGTATATTATTCGCGAAATGATTGGTGTCTAGAGAGTATTGTATACACTGAGGAAGGTGGAGATAGAGGGAAAGAGAGGGAAACCAACTACTCCTGGCACGCATTATATATATATACATATATATTTTCATGAAGATATTTGCGTGGACATTCCCGACATGACATACAACGCACTATAGCTTAGGTTGACTCTGTTTCAAGGGATACGTGGTATATTGAACGCGTTGAAACACGAGGATATTCAACGTATAGATATACAAATGTGCTTTAGTTATTTCGTAGAGGTCGCGAGTTATTATTGACGGTCAAGCGACATTGCATTCCGGATGTAATACAATATAGTGTGACAGGATATATAGCAAACACATAGGGTTATTATTATATATACGCAGGGAGAGAAATAACGCGCCAGACGGCATAGACTCAATAACACCATTAACGATGCTATCCTTGAATAAAGGACGAGGGGTAAGGTACATGTAAAATATATATTGTATGTATGTATGTATACATATAGATGGGCAGTTATGAGACACCGGAAGTTGATGGGAGATACGGTGAATAATGAAATTGTCGTTAATGAATTTCCCAACCGCGTGTTTACTAATTACAATTGAGTTTGTGTTTTATTACATGGCTGTGTAGATAAGATGTGGCATTAAATAAATAATATGTATATTGGATAATTGTCTTGGTAAATAGATAACAAATTCATATGGAGTGACGTAAGAGGAAAATACACGTCGTGAGTGGATGATATCGTAGATAATGTGTCGTTTTAGAGGACGCGATGATGATGATGAGAATGAAAATAATACGTACACAGTGAAAAAATTTTTTTTTAGGCGAGTTTCTCAAAACATGACGTTTCACAAACTCAATAGAGTCCCTGAAATGGCGTTTTCTTTGTTGTATTTACTATTCACGGCCGCATTCATTTTATTTAGTCATGAAAAAAAATAAAGGCTAGTGTCTCGATCAGTAGGTAATTATATTTTTACAAATTCATTCCTGAAAAATGACGACACTGTAAAAGTAGTTTCAAATCTTTATTCATCAGATTACTAATATTATTGAGTATAATAACCAAAACATAAAACAAAACGAAAAGTTGCGTTGATACACAGTTCATGCATTGCTACACTGTTTATTTACAAGCTTTGTTTCTGTCATTTCAGGGACTATTGATCTCTAAAACATCATATTTTGAGACACTCGCCTAAAAAATTATGTACGTACTTGGAATTTTTGTTGAAATTTTTTTAACACAAATTCAACCGGAAAATAACGTTGAAATGACACTTTATTTGTATGACTCGATTCAACGCCTATGGTGTGTTAAACATTTGAAAAAAATTAAAAAACATGTTGGCTCAAACTGTATATAAACTGAGAGACAAAAATTTAGTGAGACTCGAAATTAAATATTATTTTCATTATACGCAAAATAATTTTTCGGAGTCAACTCAAATTCTTGCGTTGAAAATTGATACAAAATCTGCACTAAGAACAGTTGACACAAATTTTGAGTGGACTTTTACAAAAATGTTCTTAGTGTATAAGTTTTGATATACGGTTATAAAGAACTCTGTAGAGTAGTCATGGAGATTTGTTTGAGGAGAAAGTTTTGAGCATTTGAAAAATGACCGTATTTAGAAGTGATCGCGGTTAAAAAGTGGCTCATAATGGAGTTTTTACTGTAGTTCAGTGAATAATATGCTGATGAGAATGTAGAGAGCGCTCTGGGCTGTATTCTGACGATTGTGTAAAAGGATGAGGATATGAAGGTGCATTTTCACGAACACCTAAACGGAGTGAAATGCAGTCACGTGATATTCAGAGTGAGAACAAAAAATAAGGTTAAAATACCCTCAACGACAAATTTTGACGCTGTTTGTAAGAATGAGTAAAGAGTTATCAAAAACGATTTCTAACCAAGATGGAAATAAGAATAACGAATTCGATGGAAAGAGAAAATTACTCAATTGAAGATTAGTTTTATGATGAGTCGAAGTCCGTATAATTATTATTTATTTTCATGTCGAGCCTTTTTTTGTTTGAAACCTCCGGTTGGAGGTCATGCGACATCTGTTCACTTATTAACAATTTTGACATCCGCCATGTTGAATCAATTTATAGGTTAAACGTACAATGATCAGCATTAATGGCAAAATATGGAGATTATGTGGTGGAAAATTGTTGAAAATATTTTGTGATTCATAATAATCATTTTGTTTTAATATCTTCATGAACAAAGTATTTAATTTTCGAGTCACGTGATGGTTTTAACGCTTTAACTGAGCGTTGAGCGTCAGCATGAAAAAGCACTTTAATGGGAAATAAAAAGGCAAATTGAATAAGCCTATAAAACCACTTTTTTTTTAACCGTGAGAACGAAACTCATCAATGATACACGTTAGCAATATTTCTATCCATCAAACTGAATTGTTTGTATTATAATTCAGGGAGATTTCAATTGATACGACACACGACCGGAAATGAAGAACAAAAATCATATGAATTTATTGGGAAGACCATTGGTGAAGTAAAAGCTCCATTACTCGCTCGATTTTCATCAGTTCAAGGCTTGAGGACTTTCTAAGAATCAGTTTATTCTTCAAAAGAAGAACTTTCCCATTTATAATTATTGCTCGTGATTTTTAATACAGAATCAACTAGAATGGCGACAATTGGCAATTAATTAATAATGAATATCAACGATTAATATCAAGGAGGAAAATCAAAAGCACTAGTACTCAAACAAAAAAAAAAAAAATCCAGTAGACAAGTGGTGACGTAAAAATGGACGACAATGCGGATTGTTCAAAATATTCAATCTAATAAAATTCATAATTCTTCATAAAATCCATTAATTATTATAATAATTAAGTCTGTTTCGACTCTAAAATATTTTTTTTTTCAATGCGTCCACGAAAATGGCTATTTTTCTTGTCATATGCAAGTGTAACATGTCCGTTATTTAACCAGGAGAAAACCTGACATTTCTTACCTCCAATAAAAAATTAGATGACGTCAGAGGGAAGATATGTGATGGATTAATCAGAATTTCATCGAATTTCGCATCTTTATTTGCGTTTTGTTTTTCAAATCAGCGGGAAGACAACGACAATTTTTCTACCGACAATAAAATGGTCATATTATCACCATAAATGACACTCAATTGAAAAAAAATATCGTGTGGTGCAAACTTCAAGCTCACCCTTGTTGCAAGATATACTAATGAAATATGGATAAGATCCTAATAAAATATCCAAAGATATTTTAAAATAAATTTCGTCGCTGTGACAAAATGAAAATGAATTCATTTCTCATTAAACAATTCAAATTAGTGTATGTATTGTGCAACAAGAGCGGAATCGTGGTGATTTCCGAGTTCAAAGTACGGATCACAAGATAATTTTTTTAATTAAGTGTCAACTACAGTAATAATGTGGCCGTTTTTTTGTCAGTAAAAAAACTGCGGACATATGTTCCCGCCTACGCAAAAAAAACACAAATAAAGCTGCGAAATTCACATCCTCCGATTAATCTATCCCATATCGCCCCTCTAACGTCATGTTATTTCTTACCTCCGGTAAAAAATAGCATACAATATAATGTTATTTTTACCAGAGTTCATGTTATTTCTCACCTCCGACAATAAATAGTATGCAAAATAACACCCATATTATCACGACAACAATAAAAAAGTCGCCGTTTTCGTTCTCAAATCTAAAAAAAAAATTTCTAAAGCGACCATGTGTTCTGCAAAATGAAAAAAATATTATATGAAAAATAAAAAACAAATATAATTCATTGTGTGACCATAAAATAATATTTTACCGTAGCTTGCAATGCAAAAATGTCGGGTGTGCACAGTGAGCTACATCACTTAATAGCGAACATGGATTTGAGGCAGAGGGTGATAGGTTTTGTCTAGCCGATACGATATTATAAACGGAAGAGAATGCAGTTAATATTAACGTCAGTGTACCGTAGAACGATGTGTGGTGGTATACCGTTATTTGCGATGCATATAAATGCATCGGAAATGGCCGCATAGTTGTTATGAATCATAGCAATTAGCGTTTTCGCTGGGGCTCTGGGAATCCGCGCTAGGGCTCTTTTCATCATTTACTACGATGACCCTGTACATACATGAGCACATATACATGTGTATACATGTATGTATGTTATCAATTTATTATACACATGTGATATTTTGAGAAGGGGTGAAAATTTACTGTGTGCGAAACTTCAAAAGAGTTACTGTTCTGCCACAACGTTTCAAATTCATTTATAATTACATTTTGATTTAGCCTAATCACATTTTACTTCAAAATACATATTGAACCTTTTGTAAATTGGAGTGTTGTAAATATATGTACATAAATTTTGATATATGAACAAATTAATTCTATGTTTGTGACGATGATTTTTTTTTTTTTTTTCATTTTCTTTTTCGTCATGATTGAGTTTACATTTACAAATATATATTTTGTTTGGTGAGAGTTAATTAAATTTATGCAAACAGACAGGCTCGTGTGGTGTTTCCGGCAGCAGGAAATCAGCGTCGTGTTGCAAATTGTAGAGTGACATATAATTTGAGAGAACATTTGCACGTATGTATTATGTATTAAATATATATATGAAGGTATAATATTCCAGTTTGATAATTTATTCGAAATTATACATATATGTGTATGATGAAATGTAAATTTGTTTGGTAATGTTTGATTAATTATATTTATTTTTAGCGATGGAGCGTGAGTAAAATTCGAATCCGCGAGACGAATCATCAACGTATGGTATCAGCTATGATAATTTAAAAAAAAGTGTGTGGAAGTTTGTTTTACATTTGATGTAAAGATTTCTGTTTGCACAACTGATATATATTGACCAACAGTCGATACTTGAAAAAAAATGCGCCCACCACTACCCTATAATAGCTTCTGGTGCACTCCACCAAATTCTACTCCGTGCTGTTAGAAGTTATCACCATTGTAAGGCCACAGTATTTCACGACGTGTAATACGTAGAAGTAAAAAAAATGGGCGGTTTGCAATAATTCCCGTGAAGCTGACTTTCTGCATAGACCTTGAGTATATCATTAAAAATAAGTTTTGAGTAGTCTACATGAACTGTGTGCTTGTTATAAAAATTTTTGAAAATCAATCGAACGTCGCAAAAATCGGGTTTTCTTATTATTCGAGAGTTTGAGGTTTAAGTAAGTTTTGAAGAGTTTCTGGACGTTTTCAAGAATTTTTGAAAGGTTTTAAGAGGTTTCGGAAGTTTTCAAGAGTTGTTCCCTGTACCCTGTTGACCCCTGGACCCTTGTCCAACAACAAGAGATAGGGGACAACAAGAGGCAAGGGACAACAGATAACAAGGGACACGGGACGATTGGGGACAACAAGGGACAACAGAGAACAGGAAACAGGGGATAACAAGGGACAGAGGCAACAGGAGACAGAGACAAAAAAGGACAAGGGAACCGATAAATTTTCTGACGCTTTTGTTAAAAAGATATAGATTTTCGAAATAAAAATATTTTTAAAGCAGTCGACGCGTATCGGGGTACAACAATTACAACTTGGCAACATTGCAATCGCGATACTTAACGCGCGGTAATTCAATTGTCTGTTATACTAATATATTTGCGTAATGTAGGGTTATGAAATATCCAAATACATTATTACCCATTTTCATCAATAGTTTGAATTAGAATAACAAAGAAAATAAGAACATTTTTCATGAATTGAAATATCTCAGTGACGGCGTTTTACAATGCACTAGAACACTAAAAAATTAGTATGAGGAAGTTATAAAAAAATACAAATGAAAGTAATGATTTTTTACAGTACTTTTATTTCTTATCAATAAGGAAATCATTAATGTGAATATTTATTCATCAACATAGCTGCAAACAAATATTAACATTTTAATAACAAACATGTTAAATTCTTTTCATAATTAACCTTTCAATAAATTTCATTAAAAGTAAGACAAATTCATAAATTATATCAAATCTGTATTTTTATTAAAATAATCACTAATTTTCCTCAATACTCAGGAATCTTCAGTGATACGTGGTTGACCATTATCGTGTCTAGTCGACAATAATTGCTTGATCCCTTCAAACACATTGTAAAGTACGCAGCTTTTTATTAAATCTACTTTATTCAAGTACGTATCTGAGAGTTTTTCGAGTATTTTTACGTCATATATTCGCTGGGTACGTAAGGGATAGTGGGAGACCCAAGACTGACGTTAGCGTCCACTGCGGACAATACAGAACTAAAGGTGG
This sequence comes from Microctonus brassicae, assembly GCA_918226075.1. Taxonomy (NCBI): domain Eukaryota; kingdom Metazoa; phylum Arthropoda; class Insecta; order Hymenoptera; family Braconidae; genus Microctonus; species Microctonus brassicae. Next base: position 3,318,145 of record OW445483.1, read on the forward strand.
CTCTTTATTACTTGAGGCTATTAAAATAACACGTGTGTCGGTTAAATTATATAAATAAAATAAAATGGGTCATCAAAGTTGTTGTGTAGTTCGATTGCAAAAATACCAGTCGAAATAGCAAATGTAAATTTTATAAGTTTCCGGTTGCCAATTGGAAATTAAATCAGCGAAAAAAATGGATAGCTGCTGTTAAAAGGCAAAAGTAAGTATTACTATTCATTATTTAAGCCATATCTATTAGAAACGCAATCAATTTTCTTTGGATGTAATATTTCAGACACCAGACTTTCAATAGTTTTAGTTGTTTTTACTTCAACACTGTGTACGTTTTTACTAGCCGATAATCTTAGTTGTCTAGTAGCGTACCTTTCAGTGCAAGTAGATTGTCCCAAAGTTTCACAGCATAATTTTATAATGTCTTTTTCGGAAATTTCAATTTTTTCTACATAAAAGATTTTTAATTTATTTTCTAACTTAAAATTATTTTTATATTGCGTATTCTCATCACAAGAAATTAGGAAATTAATTACACATTGTTCACAATCTTCCTTTTTTAAATCAATTTCAACTTGTTGCAGTAATGAATCCATGACTCTTTTGACTGTATGTATGTTAATATTTGCAGCTTTTGCTACCATCACTTGTTTTAAAGCAGATTCTTCGATCATTTTAGAAAGGTCTATTTCCGGAGCCTCATAATATTTTCCTCTTTTTGAGGGAAACATTTCTTCAAAGTGTTTATCCTTTGCATATTTATTTTTTGCAAACTGACGAGCACTATGTTTTCCCCATACTTGCTCATGACTCGTTTTTGATACACTCTCTTCATTATTAATGAAGTAAATCAATGCTGCGATGTGTTTACATTTCTTGCTCTGATTGTAAATACAATCACACTTGACATCTGCCACAAGTCGTGTCTCATCAATCTGAAATATTAATATAAATGAAGTTTGTAAAATTACAAAAAGTGATAATTGTTCTTATTAAGTATTATGAAAATTGTTATTACATTCAGCGAAGTTATGTAAGGCGTTGAATTGACTGATGCTTGTCGAATGACGCGCGATTTAATTAAATAACTTTGATTACATTTTCGATGTTTTTCAACATCTCTCACATGTTCGGCCATGACTAATGTTTTACCTTTTATCAAAGTTTGTGGATGAAAAATAATATTATGAATAATAGATTGAAAGCCGGTTTTTATCACGATATCCATTTTTCATCTGTGAAATTAAATGAAGAACATAAAAATTTAAGATACATTTGTAAATATATAATAATGTTAAATAGAGCTATTGTTTATTTTTTATGTAATTACACTTTGTTTTATTTTTAATAATAATATTTATTTTCCAATTAATACTAAATTCACAATCAAAATCTTGACAGATTTTAACACTGCTTAACCTAATTCACTTGAGACTTGTTTTAGTTATTGTGTTTATTATACTCACTCAGCTGACCCAGGAACAATTTTTAATCACAGAAATAGAAAAATCTTTTTTTTAAGTGTATTTAATTTTTTAAATAACTAATTGGCATTCAATACGAATAAAATATCTCAAAAGAGCCACCGTAAGTTGTATTATTAGGTGACGCTAGGATCACGCACCCAGCGAATAGCTCCAGGAAATTTCCCAGATGGTTAAACATGTAAAAAGTCTTGAGCTAATCTCTGAAGTTTGAATAAATTAGAACCTTTGCGATCCAAAAAGCGTTTTTTTAGAAGACCAAGAGTATCTGTAAGCCTCGCAATTTTTTGAAATTCTTCAACCATCGACAAGCTGATAATTGTTCGCAGGAGATGAGAAGAATCAAAACATGCATAAAACGAACTTGTAAATATGGGCTTCGGATCCAGTATAAACTGCTGCTATAGCTGAGCTATTCTCATCGCGCGCCAAAACACGTAATCTCAGTGCATCTTCTTTCAAAATTTCGCTACGGTTTGCTAATTCCATATCAACACTTGCTTTCATAGATTTCGCGCTTCCGTCATGATTTTTTCTACAGTCATTATCCTCTGGTGGATTATGTCCTTTATGACAGAGCTAGCATTCACGGTTTTAATCAACTCTATAATCTAGAATTTTTTCACTCAAGAATCCTATCATAAAACCATAGCTATGTATATTATATCTTTTGCCATTGCCTCTTTTACTCCATCCCATGTCATAAGAAATCATAATATCAAAAATTTGTTCTACTGTCGAATCGAATTTTCGAGTAGCTTCAGAAGAAAGATCTTCAACATTAGGATTATCAGCATTAATAGATTTCGAAATTGTATAGTAAGAATATAGATCTTCAAATACTTCTTGAGATTTGAAAAAGAAGTTTAGAAAAAGAGAATATTTAAGTCGTAATGTGGTCAAGTGGAGTTATAACTTGTAAATATAACCATTTCATTTTTATTTCTCTCATCGTATTTTATTGTTCACAAAAAATTTTTGTCATCCAATGCGACATAGACAAGTTATGATAATTATTATTTCACTAAGGGCATGAATGCAAAAATTTGTATGATTCAATCTATTCAAGTAAATAAATGGTGATTTAAATGATTAATATTATTACTAGTTTCAGTTAATCGTAAAATATTCACGAATTATTTTTAACAATTAATTAATCTGCTATTAGAAGCTTTCTGTAACTTATCATGATTATAATATATACAGATTTCCACAAAAACTATTTTTTGAAATTTTTGATAATTTTCACAATTAATTTCATATTGAACTCATAAGAATCATTTGAATACATTTTCATTCATTTTCAGTGATATAATTTCTACAATGATAGAAAAATAAATTTAATTTACGAGAAAAAATTTTGAACTAAGAAACAAATTTTGCAAAATTTCATTATATTGAATCAAATAGAAATCTTTTTGAATTATTCCATTATTCTTAACTCAAATAAATTGTACTTCAGTCAAGGACTTTTTTGCTCGCTTAAACAAATGATCATATGTAAATACGAAGATTCTATCACTTACAACTTTGTCTTCAATTCATCTAACTTATCAACAATAAGATGTCGTTCTTCTTCTGCACCATGTCTGTAACTCTCTTTTGCATCTCCTTCTATTGCTGGACCGATTTCTCGTTCGCATCTCTTATATAAACTCCATCATATCGGAGGAATATTCATGGCAGCAAAAAATTTATTTAAAGCAGTATGACCAAACCCTGAATAGACAGTACTTTCAAATAAATAGTATATTACACTACAAGGGCAGAAAGTTTGTCATTCGTGCATTTGACGCGCAGTTCAGGGCTTTGAAATTTTGAAATTGAATGAAGGCCCTTTCGTATTTCATTAGTAAGATTTTCAAGAGAAAAAACTCTTTGACAGAAGCAACATTTTGAATTCTTTCCCAACTCTATTAATTCCACGATACGTCGACAACTGCTTAGGTTATTTTCCAAGTTTGGGGTTTCCTTTTTTAATTTTTTTGCCTTATTCATAGCTAAAAAAGAATTCTTGCGTTTATTGAGGACTTTCTGTTTAACAAATTTTCCTTTATCTCGCAATTGATTCTGACAATGAGACATTTTAATATTCATATTTATTTCACTCAGAAATGTAGTTGACGCTGTCACAATAATAAACTGTTGTTATTCAAACTCACATACTTCACAAATTTGTATAGATATATACACTCACTCGATAACCAACCATGTTAATATTTGCAACGTTGCCGGATGGATTTATTTGAAATGATAGCTTTATAGCAGTGTATCCGCGCATGTCTTGTGTACAGTCTCTTACAAAAATAATATTATTAAGCATTGAAAATCTTGTAACTTTCGGTACTTACGATAAGGCAATAATTTCGTCTACGACTATCGGGAGTAAAGTCCCCATTAGCCAAGTGTGCGCACCGATCATGCACGGTGCCTGCACCTAGTGCACTAGGATTACGCGCGCTGCACGTCAGGTGCCTACCTCCGTGTGGTAGCACAGTAGACCACTAAGTGGAATTTTACTGTCCCTTTGAACCGAATACATGACATCATCAGAGGTTTCTTTTTAAACAGTACTAACTTCACAAACACATGAGATTATTTGTAATTTCTATACAATAAATAAAATGATGAAAATATTCTTTGAACTGATTGAGCGCCTAACCTTCTCGAATAAAGTTTCGAAACTTTTGAAACGTTTTATAACGAGATTTCAAGAGTTTTTGAACATTTTGGACGTTTCAGGCGTTTTCGGGGTTTTAAAGAGATTTCAAGAGTTTTTATAAGTTTTCAGAATTTTTTGGAATATTTTGAGAGAGTTGAATGTTTTCTGTCCCCAGTTCCGTGTCCCTTGTCCCTTTTTGTCCCCTATCTCTTGTTGTTGGACAAGAAACAGGACTTAACAGGTGACAAGGGACAAGGGACAATAAGAGACAACAGGGGAGATGTGACGTCGTGGACAAGGGAGAAGAAGGGGCAAAGGACGATCGAGGTCAAAGATCAACAAAGGACAAGGGACAACAACAGGAGACAGGGAACGATTGAGCACAAGGAACTTGTCTTCTGTCGCTTGTTGCCCCTTGTCCTCTCGATCGTCCTCTGTTGTCCTTTGTCGTTCCCTGTTTCTTGTCCACTGTCCCCTGTCATCTGTTGTCCCTTGTTGCCCACTATCTCCCGTTGTGGGAAAAGGGACAGGGGACAACAGCGGGCAAGAGACAACTCTTGAAAACGTCCGAAACCTCTCAAAAGCTTTCGAAAATTCTTGGAAACGTCTGAAAACTCTTAAAAACTTTCTCAAACTTCAAACGCTTGAATAAATAACTCATTTCTAATTATATTGGGAACTAACTAATAGGGTCCAGTTATCTGGGGGTGAAAAATGGAACTCATTTCCTTTGCGCATTGCTCCAGTTCGTACATGCTATTTGCATTGATAGTTTCGATCATAAAAATATTTATAAATGAATAAAAATTAAAATGGAAGTGGAAATATTTTCAGCACGTGAAAAACCGAAAAGTAGAGTCTGCTATGCAATAAAAAACTGTTATAACAATGCTGATAAGAAATTGATCGTGATTTTCCATAGTTCTCAAAGCCTGGTGATCGATCAATAGTTATAAAAAATTATGTTGGTAATTTTGAGAACGTTGATAAATTAAAAGCTTCGGAAAATTTATTGAAAATGAACATCTGAACAATTATAAATTTTTGATATTTGGTAATTTTATTATGAATGATATGACATTTTTTTTGTTAACAATAAAATGTTGAAACTACGAACTTAAACATATATATTTTTGTAATTGTAATTATATATGGGGCATTCCATGACATTTCGGCAAACGTTTGGACGCGACCCTCTTCGATTTCGCTAATTTTTTCACACGTTGTAGTACGTATTGAAAACAACTTGCATGCTAATTTTTAGTCTTTCATTTCAAACCATTATTGAGTTATTAATTTTTGAAAATTTTGGGTGAAAAATTTTCAATTGATTATAGAATTGTGATAATCGATTCCAAAAAAAAAATTGGTAGTAATTTTTCATTGTTTTCGTATGTAGTTTCAGGAAAACAATACAAAAAAATTATCCGAAGTCATTATCACTTAGTTATTCACGTTTGAATATTTAAATCGAGATTTTCAAAAACTTCGATGCCTTCGATTTTTTTAAAAAATTTTCCCTAGATTTTACTCCAAATAAGGAAATTTTCAAGCCACTGTTCAGGATGTGATCGCAATTATTTCTATTTTTTATCGAAATTTGAATTTTTTTTTTTCATCAAATTATCGATGATTTAATTTTTTTTAATTCAAATACTTTTCAAAATTATCCAGTTATCCCTGTGGTAACTTTTCTGATACTTCTTGCTGAAAACTCTTCAAGCCAAACGGATCGATTGGCCGTGCTTTCGCAGTCTCTATGCGTACTGTGCTGGCCGAGGGTGAGTAGCGTGCGGTCTGCCGGAGGCTTAGCTCGGATACTAGCTATTGCCGGTACCTCAAGCACTTGCCCTTCCATCTCACCCTCATATATCTCGAATCCCTTTAAATACAAAAAAGTGCTCAAAGAGCAAAAAAATATAGATACTGGCCTGCTATATAACCAATATCTATACTTTACTCCGACATGATATACCCTCGTGCATGTCTGCTCATGCTTAGGGGCAACTTTCCTGATCAGTTTTTGTTAATCAGCAGCGTCAATATCCGCGAGGGCCACCCGTTTACCCGCGCTGGCTTGAATTTCTTCACGTTGACATTCAGAGCACTGGGCAGAAATCACATTGCGTCACATTACGAGGGCCATCGCAATACTTTGTTTTAATTAGACAGTCGAATTTCCCTTGTCCGTGCCAGTTCTGAGCTGAGCGTTAAATGACGGCCAAAGAAGACAATTATATTGCGATTAAACATTATGAAAGTTTCCTCGCAAATAAGAGTGTTCGTTGGAGCAACCAACGAACAAAATGACCTGGAGACGCCGCCGGAAAATTCGAAAAGAGTTTTCTTTTCTGTATAAGCGTTATCTGTAGCAATATACCAATGACCGAAGAAAGTGATGATGATTTATTCGGAAAGTTCATTTCATTATAATTGAAAAAGTTTTAAGAGGAACAAAAATCCATTGCTCAGGGAAAGATACAGAACATATCAACCCAATACAGACTTGCTGAGATACGAGCCAAGCAGTGTAATTCTACATTTTGTTTTCAAGATTCTATACAATGTTATGACCATTTGTTTATAAACAAATGACCATTCAAGCTACCCGTCAATTTCACAGTTCTGTCCACTGCCAGAAGTTAGCCTAACGGACACTACATGTTCTGCTTTGGAATTGCACAACGATGATTGTTTACGGAGTTCGTATACTGATATTGAAAGTCTCGACGAGTGCACACAACCTAGCTGTAATTCATAATATTGAAAAATGAATAAATACTTTACCTAATAAGCTGCTTTAATACTGCATAAATTACCCGAGACACTTCTGGTATCAATAATGATATTGAAGGTTTTGAAATTCTGTACAAGTGGCTCAAACTTTGATAAGACTAGCCAGTAGCTGAGTATGTCAATGTTACTTCTAGCTTCGTTTTTGCTGATAAAGCCTCTCTCATGATTGTGTCTTGACGCTGAATAGAGTTTTCTATCAAAGAAAACAACTCATCGAAATAAATTTTCTGGGGTCAGTCTTAACGCCAACTTGTACTCAGCGGGATATTCTGATCGTAGCTGTTTTAACAGCAAAGTCAAGCCTCCCCTTACAGCTCTATCATCAATTCATTTTCTCGTCAAAATTCGTTTTTTCTTTGTCATTTCTTTCTCCACCATATTTGTCAGCTCCTCAATTAAAGCTGCAAACATTACTTTCAAAAATTTCATTTTCAACACGCGAAATTGTTCCGAATTCATTCTGAAATAACACAATACGTCGCTTACACTGACTGAACTCATGTAAGGGGTAACATGAGTTTACTCGGGTGAAAAAAGGTCTATTTTCAACAATTTTTTTTTTTCATATAAAAAATGAAATATTTTATTGAAACTTTTTATTCTCATAAAGATACATATTTGATGAAGGATGTCTGAAATTTTCAAATGAAAATATTCAAAACTCCGCCATTGAGACGTCATTTCCCGTGACCCTTCCGAAAAAAGGTGCGTCCGCGTTGTCAGTAAAACTCATGACAGGATCATCTGAAGTGAAAAAAAAAAAATTCGTTTTTTAGTTAAGACCATAAACTATAATTTGGACGAAGGAAAAATAAAAGAAGTGAAAATTGGATTTTTGGCAGACTTTTTCACAAAAAAATGTAAATTTTGGTCAAATTTGCTCAACATTTTTTTTTTTTTTTATTGTTGTGATTGGAAAAAAAAAATCTTCCGTCCAAGTTATCGAGAATTGTATCTCGAAGACCTGTGTAAAATTTCATCAAGATCGCTTGAGTAGTTTTCGAGAACTTTTGACAACCAACTTTCAAAACACAGTTTCGAGAAAAACACGTTTGAAGATTTAAGTAATAATTAAACTGGAGAAAAAATTTTTTTTTGTAACTTACATTGAATCGTCGATTCCTGGGCCATAAAGTGAAGAACCTGCAGCAGCTGCAATTTCCAGGGCATCCCTCTGCTCCGGTCTATGTCGAATCCTGGCTTCGCGAGTCTCGCCCGCTGATTTTTTTTCGGTAGCGCACACACGATTTTCATCCGAATTTCGGGCATATTCATGGGAATTTCAGCCAAGTTTCAAATCCATACCGTGCATGAATAATAATAAAGCTGATGTTCCTCCATTGAGAGTGCAAGCAGCGACCAATGCAGCAATATCAACAATTTTAGAACCAGCAGGAAGTATTTTTGGTGCAATCTTCCAGATTAACTGGTTTAAGCTTTCATTATTATTTTGTGTGAATCCACCAACACAACGCGCAAGGAGCTCATCTTTACTGAGATCTTCATAGATAGGTTTCATTGCAGTCAAAACGTCATTTGGTAATGGAATGTAGTCATGTTTGAATGATGAAAGAGTGTTCGTAGCCGATGCTCGTTGCCAAGCGCACCAGGAGTCTGGACCTTTCAGGCAATTTCCGTGCTGAGGATTTTTGGGGGAATGGGGGAATAATTGTACGCGAATGCTCAAGATTCAATTAATAAAAATAAATGATCATTTAATTTATTGAATTAGTTGATGAATATAATTTTTGATAACAGAAAAGAAGTGTGAATTGAATGAATCAAAAATGAAAGGTAATAATTTTTGCGCTGCTCGGGACTTGAGTCAGCGTTTTACTAGCTACGGCCGTGAAGCGCATCGCGTAGCAGTATGTCTATAGCGAGAGATGCTCACTATTCTCAAATATACAGAATAACACATTTTAAATTGCGCACAATAGCGCATCGACGTAATTAATTATTTCACATAATTTCTCAATGATAATTGGCGATAATCGATATCGCATCAGTTAATTTTTCACCTAACGAAAGTGACCATATATTCTTTAATATACGAACACAAAATATCCCGAGTAAATTTTTGGCAGCAATCGCACGTGGATTGCAGACAAGGCCAATCGAAATTCTCATATATGAAAATGCAACTAGTCAGAAAATTTCTTCATACAATTGTTAGTCGAATGTTTAACCAAAACCTTGCTTAAACAAATCGGCACGACGAATACAACCAAATAAACCGATACAATAAATTATTGAATTTTCAATGCAACAAAAATTAAATGATCGTAACCGCTCGTCTACGATATATTCGCACACATACATACGCTCATACGATTCATGCGCGTGGCTCGGTCGTCACTACAATACTTATTCTCGTGATCTCGTCAACTTACCGCTCGTGATCGTGTGAACAAAAGACTCGCGGTAAAACATAATATTTAATTTAACATCGTCGCCACCAAATTATTTTATCGAGTCTCACCACGAAGATTTCTCTATCAGTCGGGTCAGCGTGATCAACCGGCAGCTAAGCTTCCCAAGATACTTGCCGTAATCAGCGTCTTCCTCTAGCTTCCTCCACTGGACCATTTCTCGGAGATGCAGACGAATCTCTAACACTACTCCGTTGTGATACACAGAAGAGAATTGATCGATCAGCTGGCGTTATGTTCTCGACGAAATAATGGACCTTGATCGTAGTCTGCGTTGAACCGATGGTATGTGTAGACTTATAGTGTTGCGGAAAGCGTTGTAGCGATTTACGCTACGATAGAGACCAGTCTGTCTTCTACTACAGCCAAACCAGAGTGTCTTCTCGACAACTTCGAATATTCGAGCACACAATTTGCCCCTCTTTATAGACAATTTATATTACCCTTTCCATTATATTTTTGCCCAAATGCATAGGTACAGTATATCTATTTTTCTTGCGTATAAATTAGATAAATATCCAAAATTCGTTGTACCTTTTTCATACCATAAAATAGAAAAAATGGAAATATCTGCCACTTCTAAGGTCTTGAAAAAGACTAAAATTAAAAGGCTCAAGTGCTGAATGATACCTTCAATTCTAACAAAACGAGCTATACGCAGGCCAAAAGTAGGAACAAAATTCCGGGCAGTTCATGCGAATAAAACGTTTGAGACATGTTCACTGTCGATGCGGCGTGTATTATATGGACAGATTATGAATGTGCTTGCTAATGTGTACCGATGGTAAAATGGTGATTATCATGATATCAATGTGCATATGAAAAAACGGAAAATAATGGAGATTATGGGGTGTACGGAATAGATTGTGAGATGTGTTACAGCACAAATGGACTTGAAGTCGTGTCACTGTTGTTGATATTTGTGGCGTCGTTGTTTACGATACATTTGTTAAGCCTATTAGAAAAATTATTGATTACTCGACATATTTCAGTGGTGATACTGAAAAACAAATGTAACAACAACATTGCACGATGTTCATCAGTTTATGATGCCATTTATTTCATCGGAAACTATTTTAATAGGACATGGTTTAGATAATGATCTACCTGCATTGAGAATTATACATTCAAAAGTAATTGATACAAGTATATTATTCAAACACAAATATTTGACAAACCGAAGTGAAATGTCGCCAATAAGATTGAGCATGAATAAAACAGTAGTACGCAATGGCTAAAACTGCTCTGTACAAATTGGTTCACATGATTCAATTGAGGGCGCATCGATCGTTGTTGATTTAGCATTACGAAAAGAGTGAAATGATTTGTTTCCTAGACTCAATTAAATATCGAGATTGATAGTGAATCCAAGTTGGAAGTTGTGACGTGAAATAATATAGCTACGGAAACGCATTAGTGAGTGTGTTCCAAAATGCAATATGTGATACAATGTATACTTTATACAATATATCAAATAATGACACCGATTGAAGGATCATTTTTATAATGCAACAAATATCATGGTCATCATTATCATCATCTTCAGTAGCATCATCAAATTAAAAAATTTTTTTTTTCATTTACATTATCATTAAAATGTCAAAAAGTTAAAAATTATCATTGTCACCGTGTTATGCAATGTGATATTTTGTAACCGTGATAAACGTGTCAAACGCCTGCCGCACAATATCGCTGATGATCATGTTATCAATGTGCATATGAAAAAACGGAAAATCTATGAATCAAGCTACGTTCAAGGCTTGATAAATGAAAGTAGAGTCCGAGCATGGTCAAATTTCCTCAAGAATACTCTACCTTACCAAGATATTGAAATTGATTCAGTCATTTCTGAATGGACCTATAACCGATGGAGAAATACCGAATGACGAAACGAGTGCAGAAATCACGATGAAAGATAGTCTTATTACTCTGTAACAAACGCTGTTATGGAATTAAGAAAAATATGTGGGACTTACCCCCGAAGAAAATCAACTTCGAAAAAGTCTGCAGTTATTTGATGATTACGCCGAGGAATTATCATTTACATGGGTATATCTTGGTTGTAAAAAATATGTGACTTCGCGTTACTTCATCTCTAACTCGTCCCCTTCAAGTTTTTCGGCAATGATACAAGAGTAACAATATAACGAATCGAATCCGAACAGTATGTGCTCTACTAGTATGAACATGTTCTGCAATCTCAACAGCTAGTTTACGTTGCAATGTCGCGTGCGCGTCGTGTGTTTGAGCTCGGCTGCTCGGCTGAGAGAAAGTAATACAGATACTATTGTCCTCTCTTTCTTTTTCGAACTGCTGTGACGTTATGCTCGGGCCGTTGAGAGACCATGGAAGATAGTGGGGATATATTCACACAAGCGTGCGCGTCATCTGTGTGAGTAGACCAGAGATCAACAACGGAAAAATAGATAACTTACTCACTAATGATATAGATATTATACTTCTGAGTATAAAATATGATCTCAGACCCCGAAATAAAGTGAATATTGGAAATGAAATATATGTAGTATGCCAGAATATTTTAGACAAGCAAATATTGGAATATTCTGGAATAAGAATAAATTAAGCAAGACTCATTAGCGACCTAATTGCAATGAAGATGCACATTAAGAATCGATAGGTTCATAAGATATAATGTTGAAATAATGACATGTAATGAACATCAAAATATCGTTAAAGAATTACTTATGTACTTAATGCGGATTTAATTATTTTCGAAATTACAATGCTGACCTATAGGTAATGATTGTCGTTCGAGTAATTTCTAGATGAGAGTAAAGGTGATAAAGGACTGTATAAATAGGTAGCTGAAAGGGCAGTTGAGTTAGTTTTTGACGAGACTTTGAAGACGATGCTAGCTAAGTCCGAACGCCGAGCGGACACAGCTGTAACTTATTAAATTTCAGTTAATAAATATTTTTCACTATTTGTTTCAATTCCGATTTGTGTTATACACTCAACCTCCTTAACTTATCCCATACTATATATTGTAACGGCGCTTGGTTTCGTCCCTTGAAACTAGCCACCGTTATCGTTGTGCTTGGTGTAAGAGATGCCACCCCGATTGCCTGAAATAGCTTAAAGATTATCGGGGAAATCTTATACAAAAAATAATTCACATGTTCGCAGCAAATAATTTAAAAAAAAATAATAATGTAATTTATTTAATAATACAGAAAAATATTTCGTGTGAAAAATAATAAAGAAAATAATGATGTCTTTCTTTGACAAAATAATAAAATAATAATAATATTTTTAATTTCGGCCGTGACGATAGACGGGTCTACGGCGGTGCGGCAATAATTTTCAACGAACAATAATTTTACCGAACAAACAATTCGTAATACCGTATCATTTTCCATACATTCTTTCCACTCAATATAATAATTCGTACATTCACACAATTTATACTTATCATACTTTATTATTTTGAACAATTCATTATTGACACTGTGACGATCACACCACACAGTAAAATATCCTCTAGCGAACCCGTCTTGATGCATAATATCGCCGTGGGGAAAACCGGAACTACGCCAGGAAAATCCCTGAAAACATGTACCGCCGTGGAGAAACCCGGAACCAGTACGGAAAATCCACAAAATCCGGAAGCTACCACTCCGGAAGCCGGAACTACACCATCAGACCCGCCCTCTATATTGGGCCCTACAAACAACCAGCGCGCCAAAAACATCCACCGCCCTACCACGAGGTCAATGACCAATAAGGGCGCGTTCCAGACCATTTAAAAAGGGCGAGCACCGCGGGTGGTCCTTCAGTTTCAAGCAAACAACTACCATGGAAGGACATAACAGCGACTCCGATATTACCGCTATTCTGGGAGAGCTGAACGAAGAACTGAGGATACTTGCGGCACCGGTCACGCCGATCAAGCGGCGAGTGCCAAGGATGAATAACCGCTACCAGGCCGGCCGAGGTGACCCAAAACCTAGGTCGCAGCCACGAATAATTAAAGAAGAAATCCTCCGAGAACCAGTCCGGATAATCCGGGCCAGTGACACCATCTTTAACCTCGGTCAGGCCAACAACGAGGAATTCACCAGCGGAACCACCGAGACCACCTCGACTCCACCAGTGACCAGCGCAGTCAAGCCGGTGGAGCCCGCTGACGCCACAGTGGACACACCCGTCCGAAAGCGGGGAACTCATCGGACCCGACGCCGCAGCGCCCGATGCCCACAGCAGTACAGAGTGGAGGGGAACATCATGTGGAGGATCAAGAAGATGGCCGGAGCCTGGGTATACCACCAGGTCACTGATGCCTACGTTACGTTACATCATACAGACTAATTTATAATAGTGTGCGTGTATTTGTATAGAGGTTATTGTAGTGTAAGGAGTACAGTCCAGTAAAAAAACGTGAACTATAACGTAAGCTCCGCAGTTACGCGACACGTGAGTAGTGATCCAAAACTTTTTGACTGAACTGTACAGAGAGAACTACTTTAATTCCGTGTTGCCAGTCGGACGCACAAACCCTAATTGTAAAATAATTATTTTATTACACCCTAAATATTTTCTGTAACTAACTATTATTTTATGGCGTCTATCCTGAAACTTAAATGTTATTAATAAATAAATGAATAAATTTTAAACTAAATCCCTATCACTATCATTTCCTACTACATATTTCCATCAACCAATTAACAATTGGAGTTGCAATTACTTTACCCCCCGAGTAAAAATGAACAGGTCGACACAAGGCGCTCAACGGGTCTTTACAGTTTGAGAGGTCTTTACCAGGTCAATACAAGAGGCGCACACATTTTTTAAAGTAAATTTAAACTAAAATAAATTTTGGTGGTAGATAGCAGGTCGACACAAAGCGCACACATAGTTATTTCATCATTTAAATAATAGCCTGGTACACAGAAGGTATTATCGGATTAGTGAACCCCTGTGATAAAAATCATTTCAGTTTACTGGAATGTGCGCCCTATGTAAGCCCCTTGTGGGCGCCTTTGCGCTCAACGGGTCTTTACAACAAATGTGCGCCCTATGTGAGCCCCTTGTGGGCCATACTTGTAATCAAATTCTAAGTCCATTTATTTTTTGGACTTTGAAATTTTTCTGGCACTGCAAAATATTTCTAAGTCCGTAAAATTAATTAACTTAGAATTTATTGAGAAGTATTTTGTAATGTTAGGAAAATTTTCAAGTCCAAAAAGTTATTGGACAAAAATATTTTGCTGCTGCGTCTGAAAAATTTAAGAGCTTAATTTTCTCTTGTACTTAAAAATTATGATGCCACCGGGTTATCTTCATAGACATACAAATACATAGGTGTAATTTATCTTTTCAATTGGAAAGGTAATTTTATTATTTTTAAATAAAACATTATACAAATAATATGCAAGCGCAAACGTATTTTATAGCCACTATAATATATTTTATTCTAATTCAGTAGAATTAATTGGTTCACATATATAGACATCTTCACCAATAGGTATCAAATAACAAACATTTATCACGTTATCAGCCCTGATTAATTCGCAATTATTATTAGTGCTTACAATTTTTTTCATGTACCTAAAGCTATCTCTGTGTTCATTGGCGAAAGGGGTTGTAACGAATTTTTTCTGTATTAATATGTATTCTTTTTCATCACAACGACGAGGATCACAGCGGATCGCGCAACTGCAAAGTTTCAAAAGAAATTTCACAAACCCATATTCGATCTCGGATGTCCTCATAAAACTTATACAATACGAACAAAAAGAAGATTTTACATTGTATTTTCGAGTATAAATTACACCATTCTCCTTTATTAATCGATTAAAAATTACAACGTTCAGTGGTAAATCAAACCCTACCTCTTGAAATGCATCATGCATCACTTTGGGGATATCTCTCAAAGTAGTTTTTTTACCTAGAGCATAAGTGCTCATGCCGAGCTCATAGATTTGAGAGCTATGTCTGCGTGTAGACAACAAATTGCTGCAAAACTTTTTAACATTGGAGTTGTCATTAAGGTTCTCTATCATCATTGGCAGATGAATATGGTAACAAATTTTTGAATAAATGTGTAAGCCTGCATAGGTGGTGCCATTTACATATTTCAATGTTCGACCAAGAAGATTTTCTAATGGGAAACACGAAATCACCCATAATGGTCCTAAATCTCGAACAACTTGTGGTAAATGTAGCAGTGAGTGAATATTAAACGTCATATAACGGTGACTATATAAAGTTTCACATTGCTCCACAAATTTATTAAGTTTTGTATCTGCGATAGCTATCATTTCTAATAAAATACTATTCCATGATAGTGAATGAATCGCGTCGACAAGGAGTAAATAGTGGTGAAAATATCGATCTTCGATTATTCCTTTTAATACTGGTATCGAGTAAAAAAAAACCACTGCTTCCACTCGCTTACTTTCCAATGGTTAAAATGAACACTAATTGATCGTGGTTTGCGTGGTACAAATGATGGCGGTTTGATAACTGCAAGACGAGCATCTATGATATTATACACGAATTCACATCAATAAATAACATTTCCTCCCTTGAAGCTCCATTTTAAATCGCTTTTTCGATAAATAAATCATTTTCATTAATAAAACGAAATAATTGTCTACCCAAAAATTACTTGAAGATAATAAAACTACGCTTTTGTTGAAAAATAATCAAATAGGGAAAAATAAATTGATATTTATTATGAAATTTACATATTTTCGTAATAATATTGTTGAAATAATGATAAATATTGAGAGATTTTTGATGAATAATGTTCAATAATGATCGAAAAAGTGAATTTGTTCTGTTAAGTGAAAAAAAAATGGGTTAAGGATGGAAAACTTGAAATTTCAATTTTTTCATCGATTTCAATCGTGAATAACTTTTGAAAAATTAAATTTAGGCAAAAATATTAAGAGACCTTTTTTGTAGAACATTAAATTTCCTTCAAGAATCTGACGTGAGCTCCTTTAAATATTTATTGATTCATTAGTTACAAAATTCCAAAGTAAAAAGGGCAAATCGAAAAAACACATCGATTTATTAAGTTGAATTACTCGAAAACGGTTTGTCTGACGAAAATTTTCAATCAGACCTTTTTTGTAGAGAATTCAATTTTAGATAAAAATAAGTGAAATTGAATTTTTTTATTCCAATGTTTTGACAGTTCTAACGTAAAACATCAAACTATGAATAAAAATAAAAAATAGCAGAGATAGACCTCTAAAAATTAATATTAAGGGCTCAAATTTTCATGAAATTTCTTTTTTGTCATTCTGAATAATATTCTCGATATAGCTTTCAAAAAAAAAAAATATTCAATTTTTTTGGCCCAGTCTAATATATATATATGTCGGCGCACGGAGCCGAATAACGAAAACCGGCGTTGGCAATTTAGTTTAAGTTTATTTTTAACAAATATTTGTTTGTCATCTGTATTTTTTTATATTTTTATTTCATTTCGCATTCCTTCATAGATTGTAAATGCACATCTGCTTAGGATTATAATGTTCACAGACCCTTCTGGCCTGTAATAAAAGTATGTCCAGGTTTATGATAAGGACTAATAGTAAGTGTCCACCTAGGGTATGCACTCACTGAGATATACAAAGAGTGATGCGAGAGAGAGACATGCATTTTTTTTATAACATTCCGTCTCTTCTCGAACGTAGCCACGGGCCGGACAGGAGTTTTTGGACAGTCAGTCTATCCTGAGCGAGACGAGCAGAAAGAGCAATTGATATTTAGAAAAGTAGAACTGTGATTGGTTTTGGTTGCAAGAGAACTGTGTCGAAGGCCCGTGGATTCGTTGCGCATCATTTTCGCGTGTCGATTGTCATATTTACGTTAGTGTCACTGTGTGATCGTTTTATATTAGCTGTGTGCCTGTGGTTACTATTACCTGTGCGTTTAAGTTCATATTGTGAAATTAATTTGTAGAAAACTGATAATTAAAACTGTGAATTAAACTTTTACCATTGGATATAGATTATTGTGTACTATTTATACTACCTAATAATTATATTACTTTATCTAATAATAAATAAGAAAAAGAACATAATAATGAATAGTGATAATAATTTGCATGCCGACGAGCCAATGGAACATTCAAGTGAAAATAATAGTGTTCTAACATATATATATATTGTGATGTGGTGGCTCGCCAAGCATCGATAATGTAAAGTATAAATGTAGTATGGATGGATGAGTGTAAGTGTGAGCAGCGAGAGCCGAGCCGAAGATGCACGGACGTGACCGAACGACGGAAAAGACGACGGAGCGAGGCACGTGCGTGCATAGAGACGGAAATAAAAGAAAGAAGCAAGGCGACCGCCGAAAGAGTAAGGTGTGGAAGGACGGCCATGGTGGGCGCCGTGACCACGAGGCGTGTTAGAAATCAACATGGACGTTGGGAAAATCTGGCGCAATGAAGAGTGAGCTGGGCAGGTATAGTGATGGTAATGGTAGTGAAATAATGCCAAGGAGATGTCTCTAATAAGTGACGAATTGTGTATTTGCCGAGAGAATGAGCGATGCATGATATTGCCCAAAGAGATAATTGGATTATTTTGCGTGAGCGTTACGTGTTTGAACAGACGGACTTGTGCATCATCACGTGGCGAGCCTTCATCATCAATTACATTGCGGCCATTCCATGGAGCCAGATCCTAACAATACCAAGTCCATGATGTTAAAGGAAAAATGTAATTGATCCGGATTGAACTGGATTGAATGAAATTGGAGAAATATGGAAAAGGAAAAATGTAATTAATCCGGATTGAATAAAATTGGAGAAATATGGAAGCAAAGAAGCTGCTGCTGTGCACGAGATTCCAGTGAAACGTGTGAATAAAGACAGTGGAGAATGAGTGTCCGGAAAAATAATTGTCGGGAGAATAATTATTAAATATTGTGTAAAAAAGTACGCTGTATGAAATGAGTGAATGTTCGGTATCATTATTGTTAGAATGTTCGTTCGATATGATAAGTATGAAAGTGTTAATTAAACAAAATAATAAACCCTTCCGGATGAAATATTCCCCATTAATTAACACTTGAGTATTCGAATGAATAAAATAATAATAAACAAATGAATTGTGTAATAAATCGTGTGATAAGTGTGATGAGTGAAACGTATGAGTGAAAAAGATATTTGTTGTACAGAATTATATTGTCGCACTGCCGTAGACCCGTCAATCGTCACGGCCAAAATATTAGAACATTTATTTCAATTAATTATTTTGCAAAGAGAAAAGAAACATTATCATTTCTCAAGTTATACATTATTTTTTATTTCGATTTTCATCCGGATAATATTTTTTAATATTAAATAAATTGACATTATTATTTTCTTTAAAATTAATTGATGCGTGTATTATTGTAATTTTATTTAAATAGATTTCCCCGATAATCTCTAGCCCATTTTCAGGCAATCGGGGTGGCATCCCTTGTATCAAGGACAGCGTTAACGGCAGTAAAGTTTTGAGGGACAAAACCGAGCGCCGTTACAATATATATATATGTATATATGTATGTATGTATGTATGTATGTATGTATGTATGTATGTATGTATGTATGTATGTATGTATGTATGTATGTATGTATGTATGTATGTATGTATGTATGTATGTATGTATGTATGTATTTATGTATGTATGTATGTATGTATGTATGTATGTATGTATGTATGTATGTATGTATGTATGTATGTATGTATATGTGAATTTCGAATTTTCGACGTGCTGGGGCTCACAAGGGGCGCATTGGGTCATTTCAACACTGTAAGTGACCTGTTTCGCCCCTTGTGTCGACCCGAAAAAGACCCTGTAACGACCAGTTGTTCACCAAGCCGACCTGTTACGCGCCTTGTGTGCGCTTGTTTTAATCCGGATTATCATCGTTGTGCGCGCCTCGAAAAGACCTCGAAAAGACCTCATTATTTTTACTCAGGCCTCACCTATCTCTCTCCTTTCCTCTAAAAATTTCATGATCATTCCAAAAATCGCAGAAATCACTCTCTTCGATCTCGAATCTTCAGACGATCAACATCATATAAAAAATAATTGGTACATGAAAAATTATTAAATAAATAAATAATTGAAACAAAATAACATTTTCAAGTTCACTTTACTTTGTGATAGTGTGATGTCTCTTTATGATATGTGAGTCTTTAACAATATGCATAGCATGTACATATATAAATAAATTGATTTCAGATGAATTTTATATAAATAAATTCATTTCAGATGAATTTTATATAAATAAATTCATTTCAGATGAATTTTATATTCTCAAATTCATTCCACATGAATTTAATACAAAACGTATTCATGCTTATCCACAAAATTGATGACATTAAGTCTTATCTCGTCGAGGAAAACGGCAGATCATGCCTTAGTTTTTAAATTTGTACTTTTCAGAGGTAGATGAGTTCAAGCCTTGGGTTGCTTCCTTTCGAAGAATGCATGTAGAAGTGAACCACTACATAAGCTGATTTTAGAGTGTATCGTGCTTATGGAAAATAGTGGCATATGTATTGATGCTGTTGTTACGGATGGTGCATCATGGAATCAAAGCGTGTGCAAAATTTTTGGTGTGGACGATAACAACATCTGCTGTGAACATCTGTTTGATATCTTGAGGCGATAATGGATGACATCCGATTTCAATCATTCACTGAAATGTTTTCGAACGTCTACGTTAGATGATCGACTTCGAAAGTTCAAGGTATAATCGATTAATAATATTTCTATTTGGAATTTGACCGATGTAGTTGCTATTATAAATTACCTTTATGAATTTCTCAAACCCCTTACGGAACTGTTAAAAAACAGCATTGAGAAGCTGTCTTAGAAAAGGAGAATTACCGGCAACCACACATGAAGATCGCTTACAAGCTAACACCGTCGCACTTGAAACCAAAAGGCTTTCAAGCGATGAATGTTCCTCTAGCAACTGAAGTATGTATATTTCAAAATTTTTACTAATACCTACCGATGAAATGATCCTCGTTCCTTTGACTCATTTATTATAAATCTTCTAATAGGTGTTCGGTTGTGAGGTATCTGTTGCGATAGCAATCTACTAATCAAAGTGCGATAAATTAAAAGATTCGACTGCAACGCAAAAGTTTATTGACTTAATTTCCAATTTGGTCCAAGCTATGTCATCGCGTATACCAAGAGATGCTCTATACGCTAAAGATGACTGTCGTAACAAACAGGTAAGAATAATTGAAAAATGAAACAAAATAATAAAATATTGTAAGTTTGTAGGTTTAATTGGAAAATGATTAATTGAGAAAGCTTTGGCTAAACAATCATGATAATTGGTGCCATGCAAAAACTCTTTGGTACTCAATGTTGTACGTTTACTTGTTATATTACAAATAATTCGCAAAAACTAATTAGATTACAATTTTTGTATCCATGTGTTATTATGACAACAGGTGCATGCATGAACTGAAGAAATTGTACATCGGCACATTTTTCTATTGTCTCTTTTTTTTTATTGTTTCATCAATGATTTATTGCATGGTCTTGATACTTCTATACTTATTTTGTATATACATATTTCAGGCGATACTAGAATTCCTGCAATTTTTTGAAGACTGGGAAATGCTCGAGAGAAAAATACCTGTTTCGAGGAGTACTTCATTAGAACTAAAAGTAACCTTACAGACAACATTAGAAATTCTGGACTTGCTCAAAAACCTATGCGATTTTAAATATTTGATGACAGCAACTTTATCTCAAGACCCTTTGGAAGTAGCTTTACATATCAACATCATTTTATTTTTATTATTATTATTGTTGTTGTTGTTGTTGTTGTTGTTGTTGTTGTTGTTGTTGTTGTTGTTGTTGTTGTTGTTGTTGTTGTTGTTGTTGTTGTTGTTGTTATTGTTGTTGTTGTTGTTGATGTTGATCTCATTGGAGTTCACTCCTTAATAAACGATATAACACTCGAGGTATGAAAAAAATTTAGGGACTGAAATCGAGTGAAATAGTAACGAGCACTTGAAAGCATTGGGGATTATACGGTTTCCGTGGCGCCGCCAAATGATAATTGATTCTTGTAGAACTCGACAAGATAAGACGTTTTTGAAGAATAAAAAATTTCGATATCTCGCTTAGTTTTGGAGATATCGAAGCTTCAAAATTTTTTTTTTTCATTTTCATTTCTACGTTATGTTCGATATTTTTCGACGAAATAACACTTTGTTAAGTCTTATTTCGATGTAAACAAACAATCTGTACGTATGTATGTATGTACGCATGTGTGTGAGTGTGTGTGTGTATGTGTGTGAATATGGAGTGGGGTCCAGGGGCGAAGCCCCGGGGGGGGGGGGGGGGGGGGGAGGGAGGGGGGGGGCTCGAATAAATTTGAAGAGATAGTATTTTCCAGAAACAAATTAAAATTAATTTTGATGATTTCGCCAATGATAAATTAATTTATGAAATAATAAAACATTTTATGAAAAAATTTATGACTGCCCAGATCGCACCACGAGGAGGTATCATCAATTGCGTGAAGGTATCAAGCCTATTTCTTCCAAAAAAGATATAGTTTACTCTTCACTACCAATTAACTTGTTGAAAGATACATAGACATCAAAATTATCCAAATCTTTATGTAATGATGGATGTTTACCCGACATTTTGCGCCTTGCAAAAAGTTTAATTCTAAACGAAATATAGATAGACCATTTCTTACTGAAGACAACACTATAATGATCGAAAATATCAAATATGAATTCATATGTAAACAAATCGTGTACGTAGTGCATTTTCTGTTCATATTCTTCCTGTATTCAAGTGGGGTATAAGATTTCCCCCACTTGGGGTATAAGATTCCTAAATGTAAACAAATATATGTAAACACAAAATTTTTAATTCCAGGAATCTTGTGTCTTCTTACATTTATAGTTTGATTTTTATTTCCTAGTGCGATTGTGACAGTAAAATTTGTTTTGAGGCGTACATATAGATCATTTGTTTACATCCATACTTTCCTCGACAAAATAAGACTTGACAAAGTCTCATTTCGTCGAAAAATATCAAACATAACGTAGAAATAAAAATGAAAAAAAAAAATTTTGAAGCTTCGATATCTCGAAAACTAAGCGAGATATCGAAATTTTTTATTCTTCAAAAACGTCTTATTTCGTCGAGTTCTACAATAATGCATCGTCATTTGGCGGCGCCACGGAAACCGTATACTTCCCAAAGCATTACGCTATCCCTCCCTTATGTTCTCCCCATACCCATCTCATACTGACCGCAGTTGCAGAGAACTCCTTTCGCTCTCTCTCTAGAAAAGCAATGCTCAATGTGTACAGACGTATATTATATGATTATCATATTTGGAATTATCTTTCTCATTATTGAATAGTCAGTAAAAATCTAAAAAGATCTAATCAACCAGCTACACCGCCACGTCAAATCAATATAGAAAAGAATCAATAAGAATAATTATAAAATTGATAATTATTCATAGAAATAATCAATTTGCCGGCCTACGTGATTTACGACCACGTGGAAAAAGTGTATGTTGACCGCTGATGAAAGTATTGCATCATCTTGGAAAATTACAAGTGTTTTCTATTGTACTAATCAATTGTGCTAATTGAGTTAATATCAAAGATTCAGAGACATTGAACATTATTGAACAAATCAGTAAACCAGTATTATTTGTGTCTCAATTATTATCTGTACATAAATAAATTCAATTTATATTTTTGTAATTCATCGAGTCAACCACGTGCACAAAATTTTTCATGATCAAAAGTCTTGAGCTAAGATCCTTCGCCTAATCACATACAGTCCACTACCTTTGTAATAAAAATGTTATTCCATCTCTAAATATAATTTTTAATCATAACTAATCATCCACAACACTACCTTAAGGTGCGTTTTCACGCTCATGCAAGTCGCGCAAATTAACTTGCGCATGCAAATTTGTACAAATTAAACTGAACGATTGCGTCCATTTTCACGGTCAAGTCTCGTGCACAAATTTGTCTAAACTACAAGTACAGTTCAGATTGTCATTGAGCAACGATGAACTACGAAGACGAATTATTAGCAATAGCTGGAATTTGTTTATTTAAAAAGTTAAAAGTGCTAAAAGACAAAAAAGCAAGAAGACCGCAGAAGAGTTTGATTGAAAAAAGAGCTACTTATTCTCATATTAATTTAATAAAAGAATTGACAAATGCACCAGACGATTTTCGTAATTACCTGCGCATGGATGAGGCAACTTATCGACATTTGTTAGATTTAGTTACACCAATAATAAAAAAGACTGATACTGTTATGAAGTGTTCAATTACACCACATGAACGATTATCTGCAACCTTGAGGTTTTTAGCGACGGGGAGAACATGTGAAGATCTCAAGTTTTTTACGTGTATTTCCAAATCTGCTCTCAGTAATGTAATTCCTGAAACGTGTGCTGCCATTTACAGTGTATTAAAGCAAGAGTATTTAAAAGTAAGTAAAATGCATATCAACTATTTTAGAACAATGCATTTAATTAGTGGTATTAAAATTACACAAATATTGTGAGACTGTTTGGGAATTACCATCAGCTTGTTCAGGTTGTTGAGTGTGGGCTGATTGCGTATGTTGGTAAATCGATGTTTGCAGTGACCGAGATTGTATGTGATGCTGAGAGGATGGTCCTGTTTGTGAAAGAGGCGTGATTTGATGATATGATGACCCTGGGTGTAAACATGGTTGTATTTGCTCATTGTATATTGGCTGTAGATATGCGTGCTGTTGCTGTTGTATATGCGGGGTACAGTGGCGATTTAGTGTTCCAAGTTGCGCCTCATAGAAAATATCATTTATTCGTTTCTCTGCGTGAATTGCTTGTTCTTCCGAAAGTTCCCTCAACTTGCAGGCCCATGCTTTTCCAATGAGCGTAAACTTGTCGTCAACATTTGAAGGCGT